>JBBPTJ010000153.1:0-21144 GCA_038094035.1 Pulveroboletus aff. ridleyi
CAAATCCCTTGATTTTTGCATCAGTAGATAGCCAAGGGTTAGTACTATATTTGGTACACTTACATAATAGGGTTAGGGTTAGTGGTTCTCACAGGATATTGCATTTAGTGCAAAATAGGCAAATATCTGGACAGTTTTTTGAGCCACTGTAGTCTATTTCCTTTTTCATTGTTTTCTCCCATTTTGGCCAGTCATGCCTATTCTGGGCTTCCTCAATACTCATGGGATTGTTCCCCTCCACCTTCACAGTCACTGCAACAATGGTGAAAAATTTGCCATCACTGTTAGCAGCCTGAGTTCAGCTGTGATGTTGCTTGAGTTGGATACATGCCAGTTCTGCAGACTGCATGGCAGTGCACTGTCTGACTTGCCATCAACAGTTCCCTCATCTGTTCACAGTTATTGCACATATGATGATTCAATATGGACCTGACTGGATTGACAAGGTGATGATGCCACTTTGAACTGGGGGCCTAGGTGGTCAGTTTTCAGGCCATTTTCTTTATCAAGTGAGTCTTTTTCATTGTTTATCTTATATCCTTATTGAGCTGATCACTTCCATTTTTCCTTCTTTCTCCCCTAGCAATCAGCACAATATGACTACTTAGCACTCCCATTTCCCTTGCAGTTGCTTCAGTGGGCTGACCCAATGGTGAGTCATCCACCAGTATGTTTAAATCAGTGGATTTAAAGCATATGCTATGCTCAACACTGACATGACATGTGTTCACCCAGTACACTTAATGGTCATTACTATCACTATCAAACCCAATCCAGTGTGTGTCTCTACTGTATGCATTGAATTTTGAATTGCCTTGTGTGTGCATGGTCATGTAATAACTCCATGGAGGTACATTTCTCAAGCTTATGCAGTATTTCATAGAGTGTATGCATGGATGTGTGATTCTTTAGTCACACCATGTGAAGGATGGCCTCCCCCCATAATGACTTGAGTAGGCCACTGACATGTAGGACTATTCAAACACATTCTAATAGGGTGTAATTCAGCTATTCAGCTATGCCATTGTGTTCAGGGGTGTCATGTACAGTAAGTTTTCATTTGATCCTCTTTGTTCAGAGATGTGTGCTGAATTTACTGCTCAAGTATTCTTCTCCATGGTCCAATCATAAATGATTTATTTTTGCACTGTGCTAGGTATCTGACCATGCCCCATATTCTTTATCAGCCTTAAATGTTTTGTCCTTTGAATTCAAGAGACAAAGTATAGTGTACCAAGTGTAGTCATCCATAAAGGTTATGAAGTACTTTCAGTGGGCATTTGTTTTTATAGGTGATGGTCCCCAGAGGTTGAAGTGGATTTCATTACTGAAGTGGTCCTTTTATGATAGGTTCTGAACCTTTCCTATTGGAGTTGCAATGTCCCATAGATAAACATGAGGGATCTAGTACAGGTCTGGTAATGACTTTGTCACAGATCATTTGGTGGATTGAGTTAGGTGATATATGCCCTAGTCTCATGTGCAGCTCTTTCATGGCAAGTAGCTTGGCTATTCTCACAGCAGTGCCTTTCACACCAGTCACACCAGTCAAGTCTCATAAGCTTCTATGCTGAGTTGACTGCAACTTTAGCTTATCCTGGTTCTTGAAACCTTGGATTGGATGGTTTTTAACAAGGCCTGAGTTCACAGAATGAGATTGCAAGCCCATATAAGGGGATCAAGGTAAGTGTGCACAGCCAATGTGTAGCACACTTAATCATTCTAGCAGGTATTTATTGGAGTTGCTGCCAAACAATTCACAGCACTGGAACAAGCAGTAGGAAAACATCACTTTTTACAAAATATAAGGTAAAAAATTGTGGTGATGTATATTAACTTAGCTATTAATATCTATCAGACTATCCTATGTATGACCCCAATGACATTCTAATCCTTCAGATGCCAACACCAGCACATGATGTCCCCATTATGGATTTCAGCAGAGCTGTTCAAACAGCCCTGGATGGTTTCCCTATCAGTTTCTGGGATTTTTGTGCTGCTTTAGAACCCAACATGATTCTAATGTTATTACACACTGGGTTTTCCACCATTCCTGATCTTGCACTACTTGCAGGATCCATAGGAACTGGGTTATCTTCTCCAATTCTCCTTGCAGTCATAGAGTGTGCTTTCACTCAGAATCACAGTGAATTATTTTCACAAGGCCTGAGTTCACAGAATGAGATTGCAAGCCCATATGAGGGAATTAAGGCAAGTGCATAGCCAAATGTTTAGTACATTTATGTAACAATTCTAGCAGGTATTTATTGAAATTACATTTTTCCTTACTTTTTCCTAGACTTCTCCTATACTTTTCCTAGACTCCCTACACTTTTCCTAGACTCCTCCTACACTTTTTCTATACTTTTCCTACACTCCCTACACTTTTCCTACACTTTTCCTAGACTTCTCCTATGCTTTTCCTAGACTCCCTACACTTTTCCTAGACTCCTCCTACACTTTTCCTATACTTTTCCTACACTCCCTACACTTTTCCTACACTTTTCCTACACTTTTCCTATACTTTTCCTACACTCCCTACACTTTTCCTACACTTTTCCTACATTCCTCCTATACTTTTCCAACACTTTTCCAACACTTCCTATACTTTTCCAACACTCCTCCAACACTTTTCCTATACTTTTTCTACACTTTTCCTACACTCCTACATTTTTCCTACATTTTTCCTACATTTTTCCTACACTTCTTTCTACACCTTTTCTCTACACTCTTCTTACACTTTTTCCTAGACTCTTCCTAGATTTTTCCTATTTTAAGGTTCTATATCCAATATAGATTCAATAACCATATCTGTCATAAGGGCAAGTGCAAATAGCACATCAAATTGGGTGGATAACTGTATGGTAGTGTGGCAGTGCATAAGAATGGGGATAATTGGTCCAGTTTTAAGCATATCCCACTCTCATACTATCATGTCTGTAATAAAAACCTTGCCCTCTCAACATCTAACTAAAAGCAAACCCATAAAATTGTTCAAAATGACTGCAGTGCCTTTTACTCCAGTTACACCACTTAAGTCTCATAAGCTTCTATACTGAGTTGACTATGACTTCAGCTCATTCTGATTCCAGAATCCCTAGATGATTTTCTACAAGACCTAAATTCATAGAATGAGGTTGCAGGCCCATATAAGGGAATCAAGATATATAAGTGTGCATAGCCAATTTGTAGTACATTTAATCATTCTAGCAGGTATTTATTGGAGTCACTGCTAAATGATTCACAACACTGGAACAAGCAGTAGAAAACATTACTTTCCACAAAATACTGACACCAGCACATGAAAACCCCATTGCAGATTTTAGCAGAGCTATCTAACCTGCCTTGGACAGTCTCCCCATTAGTTGCTAAAAGTTTCATACTGTTTTAGTTCCAAACACAGCTCTAATATCCTCATATACTGGGATTTCTACTATCTCCAATCTTGGGCTGCACACAAAATTCATAGGAACTTCACTATCACTCACACTCCTTGCAATTGTGGAGTGAGTCAGGACTAAGGTGATTTGATAAAAAAAAGTCAAGGGTCAGATAGAAGATTTCCCTGAAATTGCTTCAGTGGTTGTGATACTAGTTTTGGAATGCAAGCAATATCACTTTCCCAAGCCAGACTTATCAACATGGAAATTTTTTTCTCAATACACCAGTGCATACCTAAGTTCTCAGGAATTTCTCCTACTTCCTCAGTTTGTTGAAGATTGCATCTCTCAGTTTTCAGCACAATCCACTTCTTCTCATCTGTCAAGTCCATATTCTCTGAACTCAAGTCTGATCAGAGGTCCAAGGGTTAGAAGGAACAGAAGGTGAAATGCAAGATAAATGAAGGTCCAGAGTGGAGATTGAAGAAGATATCTAGAAGTGCTTGGTGCAGAACTTATGTGTTGCACCCTTGCCTAGGCCTGGTCCTTATATTTTAAAGAAGTATAGGGAAAGAGGTAAGTCAGACAAGAATGAGGAGGAATTCTGGATTGGAGATTGGACTAAAGAATGGAGGAGCATATAGAAAGGTATGAAAGATATGAAGAAGTATATGATATAAAGAAAATATAGAGATAAAGCATATGAAGTGGCAAAGGGTTTGTAGGTACAGATTAAGGATTGTGAATAAGAATGAGAGGTCAAAGATGTTATGCTTGATCCCAAAGGGTCAAGTGCAGACTTGACGAGAAGGTTCTAAACTTTTAAGTCAAGGAGGTATGTTATGAACCACATGCAACTAACTTTTACCTCTACACTCTTTTCATCACTTTCCTTCATCATCACACTCCTTACGTCACATGATCCCCATGAGGCCGATCACATGACCCATCATGTGATACATCCAGACCCTCAACATCATCTATGATATCACCGCCTCTAGGGTTACATGTTGACAACCCTTAGACTACCCTAACCCTTATCTCCATCAGATCTCTATGGCAATCCTGCCACCTCCTAGATCTCCCAATCCAATCTAATCTCTGCCCCTGTATCACATCTTATTTATCTAGACTCCCATCTCCATGGATCTCAGATCCAGATCTCAGGGTTTGCCTCACAGCAGCCTTGCGCTCTTCATTTCTGTCCACACTTCCATTCCTTACCCACAGCCATTACTGTCTTACCACATATAGCATAGTCTTATCTATTAGTACCATGTATAGTAGTGTACAGCTTTGTCCGTGTGCAGGCCATAGCAATATATAAGGCGGCAGTCCCAGCTGGCTAAACCCCAGCTTTGACCACTTGTCTAGTTCACTGCTCTAGGGCCCCTGGGACTTGGGTTAAAACCTTGTCCGCTATGGGCACTCCCTTGACATGGCTCGCTGGCACTTGTAGCTCCCCTGCCAGGGTTACAGGCTTTCTCTCTTTGCCGGCTAGCCTCGTTATCGGCTGATAGGTTTGGTTGTTTCTTCCGGCCAAAGGGTCTCTCTGTTCCCTTCCAATGACTGCTCAACACAGTCATAACAGGGTACCTTGCAAACGGCAAGGTCAAGAGGTTTTATTATAAATCCCCTTGCACCTAACTATTTTCCTCACACTTCTTCACCACATTCCTTTCATTCTCATACTCCTTAAGTCACATGACCTCCACAAGGCTGATCACATGACTAGTCACATGATATGTCCAGATCCTGACATCATCTATGACATCATGCCTCAAGGATTACATATGTAGACTATCTTAGATCCTTCCACAATCAGATCTCCTCAGCATTCCCATGCCATCCCTAGATCTCCCAATCTGATCTAATCTCCCCTCTGTATCCATATAATATTATCTCCATAGATCTAGATCCAGATCTTAGGATTCACCTCACAGCAGCCTTGCCTTCTTCATCTCCATCTGTTCTTCCATTCCTTCTCATATTCATTACCATACTGTTGTTATATACTGGCATGGTGCAGTCAATGCAGCAGAGGCAGGCTGCCTTCTGCTCACTCACTAGCCATGGCACACCAACCCCTAGGACTTAGCTAAAATAACTAGGTATGCAGACCAGGCAACCTGCACTAGCCCAATCCTTGGCTGCCTGCACCTCCTCTAGCACCTCCCAATTTTGCGCAGCAGACAAGAACCTGTGCTGGCACAGGTAGAAACACCTGGTTACAAGAAAGTGTGTGCAGATGGGTTAGGATTGCAACCTGCAGTAGTGGCACAGTGATAACGCAAAGAGCACATTTGCTGCCAGCAAAAGAAGGGCCAAGACTCTGCATAACTGCTCGCATTTGCATCTTGCTCTGGATGAGGGTCAGCAAGCTATTTCTTGAGGTTCTGCACAGGGCACTGGACTGTGTTTGTGCAGATAATCATGCTGCCATCTCAGCTCTGCAGCGGAATTCAGCATCCAAAAGGAGTTGTTGCTATGCATGCGCTGTAGGAGCCTGTGGCCTCCTATAGTTGTAAGTTGTCCTTTCTAGCTCTTCCAGGTGTCTATCAAGCCTTCCCGTCATGTCCCATGTCCATCCATATCATCTCAAGGTCAGTCCGTTTCATTTCTTGTTTATCCGTTTATCTGATTCGTTCATCCGGTCCCGGATTCTTATGTACCTGTTCCATCTGGTCTGGTTCCATCTACCAGATTGCCTGTTTATATGTATTACTCGTCAATTTCGCCATACATTTCATTTCATTGACATTTGAATATGATATCTTGTGTTTCTTGACTTCCCACTACTTAGATTCAAGTGTCCCTTCATAGGGCCTCGGGTGTTGTCATAGCTACAAAGTCCAGGAAAATGCCCAGACTATAAAAGTCTTGTATTGAGATCTAGAATCTCATCAGTTTGCTACCCACTGGTCATCTCCCATCGTCTGAATCCCCTCTCCTCATTGTTGTGATCATTCTTGAAATCGTTTCCCTCATCATTGTCAGTTTCCAGGTCCTCGTCCTTGACCCATTGTTCATATCCGGCTCTCGTCCTTGGCCAGGTTTTCCCCCTATCATTGTCAATCTTGCTCAGCTTCGTCAATTTCATTCATCCTCGTCAATTTTTGCTTGTCTTCATCAGTTTCTCTTTGTCTTCATCAGTTCCATGCATCTTCGCCCCCTATCGCTCTCGATCCAGTCCCATCTGTGACCACACCTGTGTGCACCTGGTCCTCACTGTCAACCAGATTACTATTTTCCTTTCCAGAACATTGTCCAGAACCATCTTGTCTTGCTCTCATGCACTGAGGTCAGTTGTAGTTGTCTGTCCTTGGTACTAACCCTCCACAGGACCCCTTGGGATGAGGAAACTCGACCCCCACACACGTCACCCCACACCACCTAACTATCTTTCAGTGCACACACAATTATGCAGCTTCAAGCCACATTTCTTTCATGAGCAAATCAAAGAGTGTCCACACACACTTGAGGTGGCTGATTACAGCTTTGAATTCAATCTAGTGGTGCCAGATGCACCAGAGACCTGCAATGCACTAAAATTTGTGCAAGACACAATCTTGGCAATGAGGGGACTGACCTGATTAAGTTTGGGCAGCAAGATCTTGCCATACACATGGCCAATTCAAATATTTGCATAAGAGAAAAATCTAGGCAATGAGCACATGAACCTGGTTAAATCTGGGTGGAAGGATCTTTCCCTGCGCCTGGCCAATCTCATGAAGTTGTTATTTCATTGTCCTAGAATCCACAGACACCTGAAAATGGCCCAACTGGATGAGCTGGGTGAATATACACTGCTGAGGAAAACCACTTGTGAGATTACCTACTTTGCATATACTCCAGACTAGTAATGGTGGAGAGGCCATGTTGCAGATCAGTGGGTGTGGCTGAATGTTTGAACATCCTGCTTGATGTGGCACCAAATCAGCATTTTCATGTGTCTCTGGTAATAAATAAAATGAGCATTGATGTCAGTGAGGCAAGAATAGAATGTAAATTAGCCTGAGAGCATGCACCTGTGCAACCATCTACAAGGCCCTTGGCTGTGGTTCCCTGTGATATGAATGTGTCAGTTAAATAACTATTAGCAATGTTTAAGACACTGGGGTGGACATACAATGGCTCTGCAGTGGCTGTTCTACTAGTAGGCGGATATGCCAATATGTCACAAAGGAAAGAATCACGTGAAATCATGTGTGCAATGTGGGCCATGAAAGTGGTGGCACAGTGGCACAAGGGGAGCTGCAGCTCCACAATGGAGGCGACAAATTCATAATTTGACCTGTGTAACCTAATCAAACAATCAATCGCTCTAAGAATCTGAGTGTTAGCAGCAACCCTGCATTCATACATCAGGGTTGGGACATTAAAAGGTGCATTCTATCTGCAGAGGCATGACAATAATGCGAGGCCCACAATGAGAGGAAATAGAATACTGGAAATATGTACATCAGCATAGGCATATGCACATCTACAACCCAGATCACATCCATGAACAAGTCAACAATGATGAGAACTGCAAGACCCCAGGGAGCCCTACTCAATGTTGTGCTACATCCCAAAGGTTGTCTTCCACAGATGCTTCTATAGTGGGATGTTCAGCAGTGCAAGTACAACCCAGGCAATGATATATTTGACCATCACAACTGAGTAACTTTGTGAACTATGCACCCTGAAGGCCAGGAGGAAGAATTCAATTCTATATCAATGTGAGCAGAGCAAGAAAAGACATGAGTGTGTAGAGTGATGAACGACCACACAATGAAACCACTCGGGAGACTGCATGATCACAACACACACCATTCCCCATTTCCTCATATAGAATCTTTGTATGATCGTTTAGTATGAAAAACATGAGCACTGAGTAGACAACATGTGTAGAACAGTGACATACTACATACAAGGGATCTGTAGATCCCTGGTCCCTATACAGAGCTAACAAGATGATCGAGGATGTAATAGACGAGAGTGCTAAAGTCAATGAAGAATAGGTGAAGATCTGGGTCAAAGTCACAGACGAGTTTGTTTCATTATCAATAACACCAGGAACAGTGAGGAAGCTAACATCCACAGCAAGCATCACTGTACACTGCAAGTCATAAAATATTGGACATATATGGTTAGACAAACTTACCAGCAGCCCACACTGGCCCAACTCTGCCTGGATGCTGTCTCTGTAAATCTTCCAACATGACAGAATGAATTCGCCATCCAATTGAACTCGCTGCAAGCGAATAGCTTGGTTATTCAGAGATCCAAGCAGAAGCCAGTTGATGAGAGAGAATCCAATGCCCTGATTCCATGTCTGCACTTCGAACAATGATGCATCTAGATTAGCACATGTGCAGGGCTGACTATAAAAGTTGGAAAAATGATTCCCAGCTATTGCTGCATCAGGGAGGCAGCCAACCAGACAGATTAGTTGTCACTCACCAAAGAATGCCATCAGCCGTGCTTCCAATGGTATCAGCATTGTTTCGCAACATAATAAAGTAGAGTCATACCAAAGACCCAAACACTACATGGATTAGAAGCATCTCCACCATCTTCACTCAAAGTCAGCAAGGTTCAAAAAGACAACAGGGACTAGGTAAAGTTACTCTTGAATGAGCTGACAAAGTCTGAGGCCACAGCAAGTTCATCTTGTGTAAATAGTGTTGAAGACAAATTATTAGCTATTTTATCTGGTAGTTCGATGAGAACACAATCTAGGCATTTCACAAGGAAATGTACCAGTCCTGGTGTGATTGAGCATCCCTCTGAGCTCTCTGACGAGTCCTCTTGGAAGGGCATGATTGAATGGATAGAGTTCACAATGCGACCTGGAATTCATGTCATGTACACTATTCCTGAGTCAGGATTAGTGTGAGGATACAATGCAACAGCACAGACATACCTCAAGGACCAGATGAGAGATGAGGCCCAAAGGCCAAGCCTTTAGCAGACAAGAGAGAGCCAATCTGACAAGTGGCTAAAGCTGGGGTTCCAGGCTTTAGGCCACTGTCCTTATATATTGCCTGAGTCTGCACATGGACCAAGCTGTACACTACTATGCATGGAAAGGTAATGACAGTACAGTAATGAACATGAGAAGGAATAGATGGATAGATGGAGATCAGATATGTAAGGCTGCTGTAAGGCAAACCCTGAGATCTGGATCTAGATCCATGGAGATAAATAGTATGCTACAATAGGAGATATTAGATTGGATTGGGAGATCTAGGAGATAGCATGGGAATGCCATGTGCCATGAAAACAACTAACAGAACTTACTGATGCCATATCGATGGCCATGCATGCTAAATAGCTGTACCTCCCTCTCACTTAGCTTCTGCAAGGTGGGAAATGCCCACACAAAATCTGAAAGGAGGTCCTAAAGGGTGTCCACAGTGGCAGGGGTGACGCCAGTAACAGATGCAAGGAAATCGGTTACCATGGGGGGCAGGACAGTTGGGACCGATGAGGTTGGGACACTGATGGGCTGTGGTTGCATTATATCATCCTTGAGGTGGGCAGCACAGGTGATGAAGGTGTGGAGCTGGAGGTAGCTCATATCAGGTAGTTCAGGATTTTCTTGCACCGCAGCTGTTAGCTTGCTAAGGAGCATGGTGTCCACTTTGTGGTGCGATGGGCAACGGGGACGGGGCGAACAATAGGCATGGCGGGCAATGGGTATGGTGTCCGCTTTGTGGTGTGACAGGGGGGCCAACTGGTGAGCAAGGCGGGCAGTGGGCAACAGGGACGGGGCGAGTGATAGGTGTGGCGGGCAACAGGTGTGAGCCAGCAGTGGCATGAGCACGTGAGTGCAGGAGGCTGACTGCTCACGTGCCAGCGGGCAATGAGTGTGGCGGGCAATGGGTGTGGCTGTGAGCCAGTGGCAACGTGACCACGTGAGTGTGGGAGGCTGACTGCTCACGTGCCGACGGGCAATGGGTGTGGCTGTGAGCCAGCGGCGACGCGATCATGTGAGTGCGGGAGGCTGACTGCTCACGTGCAAGGTAGAGCAAGCACGTGCACCAGAGGACGACCCGGAATTGGCCTTTCCAAATCTCCAAGTCTCCAAACACTCCAATCTGCATAGCCACATACCTCACGTGCAAACATGTGACAGAGAATGCACTAGAGCGGAGACTGAATGATATCAAAGGGTCTGAGCATAATTGTCACAACCCCCAACACTTATATTCTGTGGCGGTGACTGCCGACGGAGTGCTTGTCGGGCTCCCTCGGTCAGAGTTCACGATCGTCAGATATACCATTAATTCCAGCCTACCGCTTGTCTCTGGCTGCACCTGTCTAAGTTCCTAATCAAAGTTGATCTGGCTCGTCGTCCTACCAGCGCAATGGTCAGTTCTCAGTATCCTTGTCTAGCGACCCCTTCAGCACAAAGGTTGTGTCCCGCTGTGTGAATCCTTTGCAACATGCTAGCATTCCTTTATGCCACAGCTGGCATTCCTCCCCACCATGCACCATCCACACTGTGGACTTATAAAGGGAGAGTCCTCCGCCCTACTCACCCGCGCCCTCTTTTCTATTCAGCGTCAATCCCATCCCTTGCGTCTATAATGTATGTCCCTCTTTCATGTTCTCAAAGGTGTGTAATCTCCATTCTGCTGTTAACCTCTTGCTCAGCACCTTGCTCTCGTACAGTTTCATCGCTTACATTCCCTATCTTTATGGCCTTGTGACCTCCCTCAGTGTTATGCCGTTTATTCCCCCTCCCTATCCTCCCTCCCGCCGCTGCCCGTGTGGTGCTGATGTGCTACTGCATTTTGTAGTGGCTGCAAATGTCCGAAACGCTGGACGACCATATTATGCAGTACGTTTAGCCTGCTATCTTGTGTATCTATTTTCTACCTTAGAACGCCAGTGCAATCAATGTCGTAACTGGTATCGCTGGGGTGATGGTTTAGGTAACTCGCCACGCTCCTCACCAGTAGCATCACCAACTGTTGACCAAGGTATGCAACATTTAACTGGATAGACTTGCTAATGCCTTAAACTAACAAATTTCAACCCTGGCAGCTGCCCAACTTCCCTCGGCATCATCCATTCCTGTGGTTGCGCAGGTCCAACCAGGTGAACGCTGCCGCCACTTGAAGTGCGTGGTGACGCGGATAGGACGCAAGTGCCAGCGACATATGTGCCGCAAGCACTGCTGTATGGCTGGAGGTTGTGTGGCTACTGGCCACACTGTTGCTAGCTCTGGCGCATTCACTCCTTTGGCTTCAACAGCGGCTTTGGCTTCAATAGCGGACATGGCTCCACCCTCCCCTTCTGTTCTCTCTTCAATTGGCTCATATACCTCAGCATCTTCCTCAGCGCTCTCGAATATTGATCCCGCTTTACATCCCTCCCCTTCCATTCCCTCTTCGATTGGCTCGCAGACCTCAGCCTCTTCCTCTTCGCTCTCGAACATTGATCCAGCTTTGTGTCCCTCCCCCTCCGTTCCCTCTTCAATTGGCTCGCAGACCTCAACCTCCTCCGTGTTCTCAAGCATTGATCCCCCCTCCGCATCTTCAAGCATCAATCCTCCATTGCATCCTTCCCCATCTGATCCGCGTCTCCAAATGGCAGATCCATCCATCAAACCGCGTCACGTTTCGCAACTTCACCCAATTTTCACGGATCACATTGCCAGCATCCATGAGAGGGCCGAAAAAAAGCGTCAACGCGATCAGGAATCCCTGATAGAGAAGAGACGGATGCGTGAGCGTGTCCTTGCATTCAGTTACCCCAGGGTAGGATATTTTCCTACACTGATACTTCTTACTGACCACGCTCATAGAATGATGAAGATCCTATCACCGTCGACTTCCAAGAAGGGTTTATTTATCCATACTTCAAGCTTACATGCCTGGTGCTCACTGATCTTGAGCTGGTTCAGCCAGGGGACAAGGGAGTATTGCCTGTGGTCCATTTCTTTGACCCTTCTCTCGACACTTGGGTCAAAATGAAGGTCGACAGCGTCATCAAGCTGACAAAACCCTCACAGAAGCTGTTTTTCAAGGGCGTCAATGTCACCTCGTACCCGCAATTTGACCACCATTTTCATTCGGCCTCAGCCCGTGAGGCAAATCCCCGCATCTCGCTCTCTCAAGAACGCGCTTATGTCAAGCATGCTCAAACGCACATGAGAGCCCATGCCCTGGATGCCCTGGATACATTGTTGGAGTTCTCTGATGACGACTCCGACGATCTTGCTTTAGCACCTTCCTCACGGAAACGTCGCTCAAAGTCTAACCAGCCCCTTCTCCACTCTCAGAAGTCACGTTGTGGTTCCACGTTCTCTGGTATGTGTATGCTTGCGCGTTGTGTCAGAGGTACTAATAGTATTGCACATTAGATGATGTTATTTCTCTTCACAACGATGATAGCATTGTTGACGCCGAGGTTGATCAAACCAGAGTCAGAGCACGCCTCATACCCAACACTGATGCGAGCCAGGCAAAGTTCCCCTCAACCTTCTACACCGTTGATGTTCACACAGCCTTTACCTTCAGGACCATAGGCAAACTTACGGTGGAAGCGCAGTTTGTGCGCTTCTTTGGTTTGCCTTGGAAATCCTCTACGTACTACTATCATAAGGCCCGATGGCTCGATGCGCCGCGTGATGCAAGGGACAATGTGGTGGCTGCCGGTTATTCTGACGCTGGGCGCTATAGTGCATTTTTGCAAGCACATCCTGTCAAGGATGCAGAACTGAAGACAGCGACACGCAGGCTATAGATGTCCCAGTACAATTAGCTCTAATACATTAGTTGTTTGAACAAGTTGTATCAAATATTTTCACATCGCTACAAATGTTTTCCCTACAGTCCGGTGGCATACATGAGGGTTCCAGCGGGGTATGCCAGCCTCTGCCCGTAGTCTGGCAGATCACGGTCACACTCCACTGGACTGTGCGAGGGCTCCACCGGACTGCATGAAGACTCCACCGGACTGCGTGAGGATTCTACCAGGCTGCACAAGGGCTCCACCGGACTGTGCAAGGGCTCCACCGGACTGCACCAGGACTGCACCGGACGACGCGAGGATTCCACCAGACTATGCAAGGATTCCACCAGACTATGCAGGGATTCCGCCAGACTGCGCGGGACTGCGCCGGACGACGCGAGGATTCCACCGGACTATGTGAGGATTCCACCAAACTCCAACGGGCTACGCTAGAGGGTCTTACGATTCACAGATTTGTTATATAGCTGGCCAGTGCCTCCTCGTTACAAGTGAGTAACCCCGCCTGCTCCCTTCATATCTCTCTGCTCATAACATCGTGATGTCTGATTATCTGCCCTCGCCGCCATCCTCACCACAGCCTTCTACTCTCTTTTTGCGAGACAAGCCACAGTACACCCGCAAATGTTCTTATTGCACTCAAGAGTTATTCTGGCGCCGCTGGACAGTACAAGACGATGACCTCAGGCGGTGGTACACTTGGGTAAGTTGTCATATTTGATTCATTCTTATTTTAATACTAGTAATGTAGTGCGATATGGGCGAGGACGGCTGTGACTGGTTCCAGTGGGCTTATGACGATCTGGGTAAAGGAGCGACAACAGCCCCGCTGACCCAGAGCTGGGGTCACAATCGCACACAGACCACATCCATCGAATCAATCACATTACCGACTAAACGTCGTCGTTCATTATCTGCCAAGGTTTCTCCATCCCCTCCTCCGCAACAGGACCGTGCACTGTCTGTTGAACCACCCCAGTCATTTGGGCAGCTCAAGCCACTGCTATATGCACGGCGTCGCAACCTCACCAAGAAGTATTCGACCCGACAATCCTCCCCCACACCTGGCTTTGAATCCTCCGCAGGTACATCAAGTGGCCCCCGAATCTGGCCGTTCGACTTCTATGCGGACAAAATGGACACCGGATTCAAGAAATGTCGCCTCGATTCCAACAAGCATCGCCCTGTGCAGAAGGTGTTCCAAGACCACTTTCACGTAAAGTTTGTCCGGTCAACCTTTTATGATCACCGTCGCCACTGGATGAGCGTGAGCTCATCGGTCCGGGAACGATATATCGGATATGGGCACACACAGCGTGGCCGCTGGTCAGTATTTCTTCATCAGGAGATCAAAGGCAAGAGGCGATTGGGGGACTTGTAGGAGGATCATCATCTCATTTGTAGTACATTCATTTGTCGTGATTCCTGTCAGTAGACTCGTTTTGTCATAGATCAATTCTACCTTGTCAACTGATCTGTTACACAATAAGTTCAACAATAAATTCTATTGGAGGACATGGGGTGAAGGAAGCTGTACACTACACAGGCCAATTACCAGGACGAGCACCCTGTGCATCCAGCTTGGCCCTAGTAACATGGTTACGGCGCAAGATCATCTGGTCCAGAAAAAAGTCATACTTATGAACTACCATCTCCCGGCATATGGCATGATAGCCACCAATCCACACGTTTGTCTGCTCAGCGACTGACGAATTAAAAAACCAGCCCTGGCCATCTTGACTGATTAGCTCAGGGAATGCCGCAGGGTTGCAATTTTCTTGACAAAAGGTATGCGACTCCTTGTGTTTGGACTTGAAATGGAAGACATCAACACTGAGGCCGATGTTGTCGAAATACGGGTCTGACTTGACATGCTGAGCGAGCGAGCAATTGTTATCGAAAAAGATATGGTTGGGCTTCATCACCTCAATCCAGAAGGTATGCTTGATGAATTCCTTGGATGATAAAGAGGATTAGCTTCACTGGCGACATCGCAAGAAATAGCACTTACTGCAACGCTGGCTACACCCTCTGCACCAAACATTGTGTCTCGGCCGAGTATCATACCACAAGGCGCGACAGCAAGCTGCTCGTTGTGTGTTCGTGAGCGAGTAAACTTGGCCTGTAATTTCTTGTGCGCTGATGCAGGTGGGGTAGATATAATCGGATTAGCGTCAGTGACATGACCGCTCGGATCAATGTCAAACACATCCTCATTATCGACCACAGTGAGCTGAGATAGTGCACGGGTGTTCATGGACTGACTGGCTGGATGGGCATCACGAGCGCATTGAAGGCGTTCACGGAGCTGAAACCGAGACTGGCCTCTGTCGCAGTGATGAGATTCAACCCGTTGATGCAGAGAGTTTGCACATGTGAGGTGGCCAGACACCACCGGCTCACAACAACCAACGATAGCGCAAATCCCTTCTAAGTCAGCATGGATGGGACAGAAACAGTCTCGGGTATTCCTGAGAGGCACCTGACAGTTGTGTGAACCACAGCATGGATGGCCAATACAAACACCGTCTGTGACCACAACCGAACATTTGCGATCAACTATAGACACTGGTTAGCGAGCCAGCGTACTTGAACAAAACCTCGCCTCACCTTCGCCATCGGGCCCGTAAAACCAACGTGTGCACTTGTCACAAAAATGGGTCAGATCGGGCTGTCCGTCTATGCGCATGCGCTGATTTCGTGCCTGAACAAGTTCAGTGAAACGATCCTTCTGGTCTCCAGAGTGTGTGACGACCAGGTACTCTTGCCGTTCCGATGCATCCTCAAGTAGGCAGAAGAGAAGAAATGCGAACCAGACGTGTTCAGCTGAGACCGAGAAACCAAAGGCCCAACCTGGTGGGGGCTTGCTGGACTTGGCCATCGACGTGTTGTAAATATTGGCACAGGCTGTCACAGAGGTCCTTCGGGGCATTAAGTTAATATGTAGGGTGGAAAAAAGAGACTGCACACACCAATGGTCCATCAATGCCAACCACATCTCAATCACTTGGCGCTCCACAAACTGATGCTCGTTGATCTGGACGATATCAGGGATCCCACCGTAGTAGGTACGCTCGCCCTTGAATACCTTGAAGTTATGATGATAGTTGGTCTCACATGCTATTTAATCGTAAACTCTTATATGGGCAGGTGCGATGGTTCACACATACCTTCACAGGACAGGTGGACCGAGTAAACAGGAAGCGGACCGTTAGCAAGCGTATACAAAACGCATTGCCGTTGCTGTGCACGTATCATGCGCATGCCTTTGAGCGTACGAGGACAGGACGATATGGAACAGTATTGACTGGGTGGGTAGAGGGTTCGCGCAGCTGTGAAAAAAAGTGTTAGTATACCCATGGGCACAGTGAAAGGTTTGGACATACTAAAGCCAGACGAGATACCATGCTGATGGAAAGCAGAGAGAGGCACATTGAAGAGAGACATAGTTGACTCATCATGCCATGCTAAATGCTTGAACGTTGACCAAGTGTCAACGATGGTATCTATGGGAAGGTCACATGCATATGAGAGGAAAACCTGAATGGAACGTGGAAGAACATCGGGGGTTGCTGAAGGTGACATATCAGACGGTTGGATGAGGAGGATATCATTCTTGCTGGCAGCGACAATCGCAAGGAACAAGAGAAGATGGTGGAAAGGGATCAATTGTATTGAAGGGTTGGCTCTAACTATGGTTGAAAATGTAGCCAAGTCCATGATTTGTCCTAAGCCGACGGTAGAGAAAAGGGGTGCCGGATCGGTACGGTGGCACAGCAAAACGGCAGAGCAGGGCGGGCGGGGCGTGACGAGTGACAGTTGGCACCCGAGCCTAGTTAAATCTCCGCCTGAACTCGTTAGAGTCACATGGGGGTATTTTGGCACGTGAGGCGTGCCGTTTGGAGTGTTTGGAGACCGGTAAGTTTGGAAAGGCCAATTCCGAGACTTTTTGGTGCACCAGCAGGAACACGTGAGCTCTAAGGGTCGCCACTCACGTGCGAGTTGTGAGGCACGAAATTTCAAAGTCCGCCCTGTTCCGACGAGCCGTGCCGCTGACTCCCGGACTCAGTCCGCCGGACTTGGAGCCAGACTGGCCATTTCCTGGATGCCCTCTCGGTGTTGGTGAGTGTGGTTTGGCTGTTCGGCGATTTTGGAAGACTGATTGTTTTGCTAGGATTTTATAGTGTTCTGAGCAAATCAGATCAACCACTGGTAATCTCCAATGGTAATGATGTTTTCTGTATCGTGACAATATTCGCTAATGCGCTTGTTCAGGTAAATCACTTCAATTCGAGAGGGGGAAGGATGGGAAGGTTTGTGGTGGTACTCTCTATGGATGCATGCTGACGACGAAAATCAGCTGCGCAAGCGTTTTGTCAGTTGTCCCACGGACTCGTGGACGTCGATTGAGCTCAAAATGCGGGATAAAGACTCACTACCTATGATTACCGATCTCACAAAATTCTTGGTTTCTTCCGTGGCTTTCCTGGCGAATATTAAAGTTATCTCGGTTCATCTTGACAGGCAGTGTCTGTTGCGTATACGAAAGGAGGTGCAATCAGTGGATAAGATAGAGATTCCTTCACACCTGAAGCCAACCACCCCATCGGAATCGCTGACGGTGGAATCCATACAGCGTATTGGTAAGATAAGGCTAGTTGCTTCTGGACAACTCTGACCTTGAATAGTGCAAAGAATTATGATCGACGCCGAGAAATGTGTGTTTACATCGGGTCCAATATCAGTATCGCCTGATATCGACCCTGACGCATTGATTGAACGTCACGGCCGTTCTGAACGTCGCTCAATGCGCGTCTCTCGAAAAGTGGATGATATAAAGGAGGATAACGCCATCACACACAACTTGTATAAGGCAATAACCCGCGTTAACCTGGATGAGCGCTCAGAGATGAAGAAAGGAGTCGAGTCGGTCATGAAATCGCTTCCAAGCAGTTTCGAGTGCAAAGCTGTTTATGTAGGCATTCTTCAGCCAACGGTTCTTCACCGTTAACCACCGTCATTCTAATTTAACTGCGACCAATCCTTGGCCGCCGTCGAGAATCCTCAGTCACCCAAGGCACAAAAACTTGCCCATCTTTTTTGTGGCTCACACGGCATTTTCCCTGGGGATGATAGGCACGTGGTTCGGTTCATTGTTTGACATCCGTTGACATCCTGCTCCTGGGGATGAACAGCGGTCGGCTATTCATTGTAAGCATTTCGTTTCCAACAGTGGATGTGATTCTACATATTGTATTCAGGGTCAGAGCACCAATCAAACAACGGGGATCGGGGTGCACATTTCTGCGCACTTCCTGCCCACTATGGAACGTGGGGCAATTGACTTAGCGTAAGCATGTAGGCATAGTTACTTGTTAATACTGACTGACTGGTTGAACAGGAATGGGCACGTGAAAGGTGTGTATACAGGCAGCCAACCCTTTCGAGTCTTTCTTGATGTCGTCAATAGCCTGGAACAAGGAGGTCCTCCATATCGGTGGTTTTTTGTCACGCATAATCTACGAGGAAGACATGCATATTGCTGCCAAGGCCAAGCGCGACCGTGCACAGGAACTGGGTTTGTGCACGATGAACCGTTTCGCATTTGGCACTACCGTACCACATAGTGGTGTGTCACGAATTCTACAGGAGGCTTTCTTCTCTTGCTGTCGCGAGCCGAAGTCGCCATTTCCTGTTGTGTCTGACGTTGGGATCTCGTGCTTGTCGGATTCCGATCTCCGGAAGACCAAGAGTATGTTATTTCTCGAGAAGTACCGGATCCTTCACGAGGAGATCGAGTCAGGCCAACGCTCCGAGATCATCACCCGATACAAAATTCCGCAGTTCACGCTGGGAGACATCGTACGGGAATTTGAATGTGGAGTCACCGAAACCACGATGGGAGCGTTCTTTACGTGGTGGGAAGACACCAACCTGCGTATGGCCTACTCTTCCATGAGTTCGATGAATGGGAGCTGGATAGAGCTGCGAAACAATTTCTGCCAAGAGTTTGCCACCCGGAGTGTTTTGCGATTAAGTCGCGGAGCCAAGGTCGAATTCAAGAACATCAAACACTATACATTGTTCCCATTGCCTGACGACCTCTCGCCCCCGGACACCATTCATATTA
The DNA here is from genome assembly GCA_038094035.1 of Pulveroboletus aff. ridleyi. Classification (NCBI taxonomy): domain Eukaryota; kingdom Fungi; phylum Basidiomycota; class Agaricomycetes; order Boletales; family Boletaceae; genus Pulveroboletus; species Pulveroboletus aff. ridleyi. The sequence goes on from JBBPTJ010000153.1 coordinate 19,258, forward strand.
ATTCCGTATGGGGCGTATCTAGCAAGACTACCGTCGAATGTTTCAGATGGACTCAACTCCCGCTCCTTCAATGGCTGAAATATGCCTGTTCCCAAGCGCAACAGCCTGCTTCAGGTCTGGATTCCGGCCGGGACTCAGATGTCGGCTACCGTGTCCTGCGTACCCTTGTTCAATTTGCACTAGTGGATCATCTGTTTCCACACGAGTGGGATCAGGCTGCCGAGCTTATGAAGAACCTGAAATGTATACCCACCAATACGGGGCGGGAGGTACCGGCTAACTCGTACTTCGAGGAGTATGCTGTCTGCGAGGGCCTTCCGATTGTAAAAGAAGCCGAATTCCTGAATATTCAGCCGACCCTCGTTCCGTTTGGAGCTTTCGAGTACAGGTCGGTGGACCCACGACATGTTCGAGAGGTGTTATTTTCCATTCGCATACGTGCCAGCTTGAGTTGGGGGGAAATAATTGAAAGGTACGTCGAATTGGTATTGGTCTTCGTTGTTCCGTGTTGATAGATTCCGTAGGTTAGAAACTGTCGCCTCAGCAGACTCTAATTCTCGCCTGCTACATCTGACGGTTATTTCGGGAGGCAGCGGCAATTATTTAACAGGGAGGAGAGTTTTCCGTTCGGAGAAGCACGGCCATGCATCCGCGCGAGAGCTACTCTTACCCAGCGAAGAAGTGCGCAATCTCGGGCTCCCAATTCTTGCATTGCCACCGAATGGCCTGGCATCTCTGCAAACCACCGTAGACAGATTTGGCTTTTTGCGAATGGAAACACTTATTGGGTCCCTGGGTTTGAGGAGGTATCCACCCCTTGAGAGGATAATCGCACAAGCCGCTTCGGACGATGCGGACATTCGGCGCTCCGCGCTTCATTATCTTTTGATGAATCTCGAGGAGCACTACAAAGCTTACAAGTCCGACAACTTTTCGGATGTTGCCTTTATCCCAACGAACAGCGGATCACTTGCCCGTCCTAACGAGGTAATGTGCTATGTGTTGATTTCTGGTGCGGTCAGTCACTAACATGCCTCCATAGGTGTTCGCATCACCTGTGTGGGGGGAGCTAGGCTTCAAGCAAGTTTCGGACGATTTGCGTCGCGACTATTCAAGATTGGGCGTCAAGGAAGGCCCGTCTGTGGATACGATCATCAAGTATTTCAAGACCCCAAAAGACACATTACCGGACATCCATACTGCCACCATCTGGTTCAAGCACCTATTCGTTCACGGAGGTGGGTCTACATCTTATGTGCCTAAACGATCGTAACCGTGGTCATAAAGAGCTTCCCATTCCGAAGTTGCGCGAACAGCTGTCGGTAATCCCCGTCGTACCCGTGAAGGACACGGAATCTACGTCTCCCGAACCATCCATTCACTACATTTGCCCGAAGGATTGTTTCATCCCGTCAGCCGAAACGAAGAGCTACCACCGTGAAATCTTTACGTTTGTCGATTTCGGCCAGGAAGGGAATAGTTTCCTAGAGTCTTGTTGCGCAAAGAAGTCACCCAATGCATCGGACATCGTTGGCAAGATATTGCAAGGCCCTCAGAAATACCGAAAAGCCCTCGGGAACAACAGCCGGTCAGTTGGCTGACGTATGAGATGTAAAACAACTCACGTTTCCTCAGTTACCGCGAGGACTTGCGTACTATTGCCTCCCAGCTTGATTCAGTGTCCGAGGACGACAAGCAAGCGATGATGAAAATCCCGATGTTTCTTGCTGAGCGGAACGGCCAGATTGTTAACGAACTGCTGACCGCAGATAAAGTGTTCATACGCGACTGGGTAGGCCAGGAGTTTGGTGGTAGAGTTTACATACCCCCCTCGAACGATGGTCTTGAAAGTAAGTCTTCTAGCTCTGATGTCCGTTACCAGCACTC
>JBBPTJ010000155.1:0-21057 GCA_038094035.1 Pulveroboletus aff. ridleyi
GGAGGAGTAGGATGTGAGTCTAGTGGGGGAGGAGCTAGAGGGGTTGGTTGTGGAGATGAAGGAAGCGGAGAGGCACAAGGGGGAAGTGGAGGCAGAATTGGAGGAGTTGCTTGTCAGGCCTTGTGAGATCTGGGTCGATCCGGATACTGGAGGTGGAATTCCAAGACAAGTTTGGAAGCATAATCAAGCTCCGTGGCTAGTAACCACGAAGTCTCTTTGTTGGTCCCTTCATATCCGGACCAACATATCAGATACAACAACTTGCAATTCTTTCTTCGTCTGTCCAACTTAGTGTCGAGGATCTCCGATATCTTGTACTCTGGTTTGCCATCTACTTTGACTGGAGGTGGTGGGGGTTGGATGTGGTTTGGAATTGTGTTTGGAACAGATGGTTCCAATTGGGAGACATGGAAGACCAGATGAATGGACTTCATGGAATCTGGGAGGCGGAGGGTGAAGGAGTGGGTTCCTGCCTTGGCGATGATGTCATACAGCCCTAGGTTCTTTTCGGACAACTTCTTGGAGGGTCGTGTGGAGCAGAAGTATTTTGCCTTGACGAAGACTGGATCACCAACCTTGAAGTCCGGTGCCAGAATTCGCTTGGTATCTGCTGGGCCTTGGTATCGCTCTTGGGCCTGAGCCATTTCTTCCCAGAGGAAGGCATGGAAAGAATCGAGGTCAATAGAGTACTCACGGGCTCATGCAGAGGTTAGGTCATGCTCAGGTTGAACTGTGATATTCAGGTGGTAGCCCTTGTTAGTGAAGAATAGGGAGACTCTGGTGGTAGCACTTGGAGAATTGTTGTATGCAAACTCCACGAGGGGCAGGAGTTTGGACCAGTTGTCCTGTTAGTAGTTACAATAAATCCAGAGGTACTGTTCCAGGGTCTGGTTCATCCGTTCAGTTTGTCCATCACCTTCCAGGTGGTATCCAGAGGTGAAATGAAGGTGGATATCAAGGGCTTTACTGAGTGAGTGGAAGAAGTGAGATATGAATTCAGAACCTCAATCGGAGGTAATGTGGGAGGGGACTCCATGCTTGGAGAAGATGTGGAGGAGGAACAGCTGGGCCAACTCCAGAGATGTAATGGTGTCATGTGTCGGGATGAAAATGCATTGCTTGGAGAGGCAGTCCACGATGATGAGGATGGCTGTGAATCCAGAGGAGAACAGGAGCTGTTCAATGAAGTCTATGGAGATGGAGTTCCATAGTCTTTCCAGGACCAGGAGCTGCTTGAGCAGTCCATAGGGGCAATATCTGGGAACCTTCATGCATGCACAGGTGGTACAGGAGAAGACATACTCCTTGATGAATGTCCTGATGCCAGGCCATGTATATTCATGGTGGATCAGTTCCAGGGTGTGATTCTGGCTGAAATGTCTGGAGAGTGGGTGATCATGCTTGTACTGGAGGACTTGAAGATGGAGGTCTGCGGAGTCTGGAACATATATCTGGTTATCTAGATGGAGGAATCCATCAGAGTTGACTGACTATCAAGAGTTGGGTTCAGAGGTGAACATGTGAATGGTGGCCAGAGGGTTGGCTGGGAGGGCGGATAGGATGTCGCTGTGGATGAAGTCGACGTTGAGGAGGGTGCTAGCCTGAAGGACGGGGGCCGCGAGGTAGGTTGCCCAGAGGGATGCAATGAGTTGTTCCTGGGTGAAGATGGGGTGGAAGTTGTGTAGGTTGACATGAGCATAGTCCTTATTCCCCTTTTTGGGGTAGATGTCCCAGCATCTAGTGAGGGAGTTGGGCTTCACGCCAAGGTGTCCAGGGCGGAAACACACCACCATGTTGAACTGAGAGAGGAATTCTGACCAGCAGGCTTGCTAGCAGGTCAGGAGCTTTGTGGTGGTGAAGTACTCGAGGTTCTTGTGGTCGGTGATGACATCAACCAGAGTGCCAGATCCTTCAAGGTAATGTCTCCAAGTCTAGAAGGACTTGAAGATTGCCAAGAGTTCCTTGTCGTGGGTGTCATAGTTGAGCTCTGGAGTGGACAGTGTCTGAGAGTAGAAGGCAACAGGCCAGATCTCCTCATCCAGATAACAGATGGAGAGGATACCAGTGATGGCATAGTCGGAGGTGTCAGTTTCCACTATAAGCGGAGCATCCAGAGTCCAATGGACAAGGATAGGAGCAGAGGTGAAGGCATCCTTGAGGGACTGGAAAGCAGCAAGGCATGAGTCGTTGAAAAGCCATGGTGTGCCCTTACGAGTAAGGCAGGTGAGGGGCACAACGATGTTGGAATAGTTAGCAATGAATTGTCAATAGAAGTTTGTGAAACCAAGGAAGGATTGGATGTCCCAGACCTTCTGAGGTACTGGCCAATGCCAGATAGCCGTAACTTTGTCTTCAGACATCGTCAGGCCAGAGGGAGAAAGCTGGTAGCCAAGGTACTTGGTGGAGTCGGTATTCCATTCACACTTCTCAGGTTTTGCATAAAGGTCATGTTTGTTGAGTCTCTGGAGAACTTCTCAGACATGCTCCTTGTGGGAGGCTTTGTCGTCGAAGAAGATGAGGATATCGTCCAGGTAGACTATCACACAAACGTCGAGGAGATCCACGAAGATTGAGTTTACAAATTGCTGGAATACCACAGGGGCATTCGTCAGACCAAATGGCATGACAAGCCATTCAAATGATCCATAGTGCATCCAGAATGAGGACTTCCATTCGTCACCCTCAGTAATGCAGACCAGATGGTACACATGCTGGAGGTCGATCTTGATGTAGATCTTGGTGCAGCTTGGAGCATCAAGGAGGTTGGAGATGTGGGGAAGCAGGTAGCAATCTTTCTTCATGATCTTGTTGAGTCCTTGGAAGTCGATGCAGAGGCGGAGGGAACCGTCCTTCTTGCAGACAAAGAGGACTGGAGTGGTGTGGGCAGAAGAGGATGGGCAGATAAACCCGTTTTTGAGGTGTTCATCAAGGAACGTCCGGAGAGCCTCAAGCTTGGAGAGGGAGAGGGAGTAGAGGGTGCCCAAGGGAGGGGAAGTACCTTCCTCCAGGTCAATCTTCAGATCGTGTTCACAATGTGGGGCGAGCATGGATGCTTTACTTTTGCTGAACACATTTGCAAAGTCGTGGTAATCCAGAGGGATTCTAGACAGGTCGACCAGAGCCGAAGGAGGGACCAGATCAGCGGATGCTGCCCAGAGTTCAGACTTCTGAGGGCAGATTTGCAGGCTGAACTGGGTGGAGCCCTGGAGTTGACAGGCTAATGCGAAAGTGGGAGTACTGATGAAAGAGATGGGCAGAGCCTGGTGTTCGGAGAAACTTGGCAGATCGGGTGTGACAGGGTCAGCTGGAGGAGGTGGGTCCGGAGGCTGCACAGGTGAGCTCAGTTTTGCTGGTGTGGGCTGCTCAGATGGCCAGAACAATATATTGCTCAAAATCCAATCAATCAACAGATTGAAGTGGGTGAGCCAGTTGTGTCCCAGAACCAGTGAACAGGATCTGTCTAGCAGAGTGACGTATAACATTGTCGAAGTGATGTCGCCGGTTTCAAAGTGGATGGTGAGGTTGATGGCTTGAGTGATGGTGAAGTTGGATGTCCCGTTGAAAAGTCAGAGTTGGAGTGGGAGTATGGAGTAGGTTGAAAGATTGTGTTTATTAACAAATTCCATATCTATAAAACAATCAGAAGATCCGGAGTCTACAAGTGTGGGGAACAGGGGAATATCTTGTTCACAGATCCTGATAGAGGGAATAAGAGAGTGAGGATCGGAAAGAGCGGATGCGTTGAGCCAGATCTCTGTTGGTGCACTAGTGGAGTCAATGTGTTAGAACCGGGATCTCCGGGAGGTAACTCCGGAACTCCAGAGTTCAAGCAGGACTTGGCTTCACCGTATGTGGTGTGCCCTTGTCACAACTCCAGGGGTGTCCTGTAATTTCGGAATGGGCGGAAGAAGTCGGATTGGTCTTGTTGCAAGTAACAAGGCCGAGGATGGTTCAGAAGAGAGTCTTAGAGACTCAAGGGGGTCAGAGTGAGCTTGGGAGACTGTCCAAGTTGATATTCAAACTGGAGTATCTACTACAAGTGTGGAGACTTATATATGGGAGTAAAACATAGGTCTTACTAATAGTCCAGAGTGCGGATGCTAAGTGTACCGGAGCTGTGCTCCTAAGCGGGGCACAGAGATGGAGGGTGAACTGGGACAAAGCTAGTGGCTATGTACTGTAAGCAAAGAATGGAATGTGATACTAAGAACAAGGAATACTAAATAGAGAGGGTCTGGAGTGTCAGGGATGTGAACTCATCGAGAATGCACTGGAGGTCACAGAAAGAAAGTCTGGAGTTGGGTCCAGAGTTAAGTCCAGAGTTCTGGATTGACAGATATAACAAATACTGTCTGCATTGATGGCCATGGCAGCACTGAGATGTAACATGTAGGTGTTGCAGGCCTTGCAGTCATGTTCATGACGAAAAGTAGGCAAGTGGGGGTGGGAGATCCACTGCCCAGGGGATGGATGACAGTGATGTTTGTCATGACAAGTGTTGCACACAGGGGATAAAGAAGGGTTGCAGTGCTGTTTGGCGCCATTGCTGAGAGTGTGGCTGCTGTGGCAGCCAGCATAGGAGGCTGACCTTGTAGATGGGCCTCCAGGGGGTGGTGCATGATCATGCAAGAAGGATCAACTGTGATCAATTCCCTCAGGGGACTGGGAAATGCAAGGGGAAGAAGAGAAAGATGTGGTAGGGGAGCAGCTATGCTTAGACATGCTGGTTGCATGGGATGGTGATGGTAGGAAGAGAGGAGGTTGTGGACGCAGTATGATACAAGTAAAGTAAATCAAAAAAGGGAATATTACATAACAAAATGAAAAGGTGATCACAGGAGCATAAGTGGAGGGGGTGTTGGTTATTTGTAACTGTGGTGTCCTTATTTATTATTGCTACTGCTGTATCTACTGTTTATTTGTGTATCATTGTTTGTTATTTTATTCTTTTTCTTTTTCTGACCATGTCACATGGATTATTTTATTTTGCTAGTGTTGTGGATTGATTGATTGATTGAACCAACATGTTACCCACTTGGTGGGTTCATGCATCTCAGCACACCCATTGCCTTGCAAGGCAGCTGGCATACAGAATGTATGCCATGGAGCTGGGCTCTCAAGTGAAATCTTTTTCCAAGATTCCACTTGACAAGAAAGTGGGCTGTTCAGCCCTCCCATCAGTGGGCAAGTATCTTGTCCACCAACCATTCATTAGTATTGGATGATCCAACATCATAGAACACATGTGCATCCCTTTTCAGGAAGAGTGTATCATCGTTCTTTTCATAGTGGTGTAGCAAGGCTATGTGAAATCACAAATGAATACACCACTTCTGGAGCTCCTCAGGGAGTTCCAGAGTATATGTGTTGTTGACACTATCTTTCATGAGGACCTTCATAGGTCTGATGTATTTGGGTATGAGCTTATGAGCTCTGCCCTTTGGCATTGCCAAGTTCTGGGTTGATAAGTAAACCCAGTCGTTGACCTGGAGGGTGGTTCCCTCCTTCTGTCTTTTATTTGCATAGTGCATCTGTATCACTCTGCTCTCTATGATTGCATCATGAGCCATCTCTAGGCTTTGCCTGGTCTGGTGTACAAATGTCTGGACACCTAGGGCGCTTGACACAGACCCCTGTGAGATACATTGAATCAGAATGGGCATATGCTGTTGCGAATTACAATGAGCACACATCACTGGCCTCAGCTTCACAGGCTATTACTGAGCCTGGTGAGGTAAGAGGAAAGGAAGACGAGCTCAAGCACACCAATCACCCATTTAGGAGCATGATAACAAGTGGTCAAAGCTGGGGACCCTAGCTGAGACACTTGGGTTTATATACTATGGACAGGTGTGCATGGACCATAGGGTCTATGGGATAAACTACTATACAAGGCTAGCTAAAGTACACGATTGTGAGAGAATTCCCACCAGGGTTAACAGAGATTAAAGGGGTGTGCCAGCCATGAGGCATGATGTCATATGATGTCATGGTCTGGGCCCTGATCATGTGATGGGTCACATGATCAGGAAAAAAGAAGAGAGCTGAAGTGGTGCATAACATATGCCTGTAGTTCAGTTTGAATGGGGTGAACCCAGTTAAACTACTGATACTCACGTTAATCACAAACTCAGTAAGAGGCAGCTTGTCTGCCCAATCCCTCTGGTCAGGTTGTACCAGTATGTGTAGAATCTGGATCACATTCTGGATTGCACACTCAGAGGCACTGCCCATCTGTGGATGGAATGTCATAGACATTAGGAGTTTAACTCCCATCATTAGGTGCAATTTATGCCAGAATGCCAAGGTAAACTTGGCATCTTGGTTGGAGACTATCGTCTCCAGTAATCTGTAGCTGCACTATCTCCTGCAGGAACTTCCCTGCAAGTCTGGAAGCCCAAATGGTAGTGCTGACCAGTACTAGATGTACCATAGAGGTTAGGCAGCATAGAACCACCCACAGGTAGTCATGTCCACCACTTGGTAGAAATGGTCCCACAAAATCCATAGCAATGGAGTTCCAGGGCCTCCTGGGCACAGGGAGACTGTGAAGTGGGCCCTGAGACCATTAGTTGTTGGTCTTCATGACCTGGCATGTAGGACAGGTTCAACAGAACCAGTCTACTTCACAGCCAAGCCCTGACCACCAGTACCATCTGTGAATATAATCTGCTGTCCTCTGAGACCTGAAGTGTCCTAGTGTTTTGTATGCTTGGTTGATGACCAGGGCAGTGACTATGTCACCCTTATACTTTGCTCACAGGAGGCATAGTATCTCCTCCTTGCCATGATTTCTCATGTAGAGGAGTTCCTCCCATGTAAGGAACTGTGGGTGATGCCCCACCTGGGACACAACCTTTGAGAAGAAGGTGTTGTCCCAGTATTCTGTATAGATAGTGTCCAGAAAATTGGGCATAGTCCTGTATAAGATGGGTGGGGCTCTGGAGGCCTCAGCAGATTCGAGAATCAAAGGATCCTCCTCTGTACTAGCACAAGGGGTGTCCTTGACTCTCCTTTCTGTGGCTGAAGCCATTTCCTGGGCTTCTACCATGCAGTTCTCCCACTTCTCCTTTAGACACAAACTCTGTCACAGTGTCTCACTGATGGTGGCAAGCTTCAGCTCTTGCCATCAGTCAAGGGGAAGATCATCCCCCTCTGGATCTAACCAGGCATTAGTGCTTGCCCAGTCCATCTCTTCATTGGAGGCCATGTCGTCTCCTTCACTCTCGTAGTAGCAGGACAAGCAGTCTGCTACAAGGTTCTCAGAACATTTTGTATAGATGATAGTAGCGTTGAACTGTGACAGGTATTCAAGCCATCAGACTTGTTTATACACCTTACACTGCATCTTGAGGTAACTGAGTGCCTCATGATTGGTTATGATCACAAATTTGAAGCCAAGGAGCTTGTCCTCCCATTTGAGAAGTCCCTCAATGATTGCGAGTGTTTCCTGCTCAAAAGTTCAGTAATTCTGTTGAGCATTGCTCAGCTTCTTTGACATGAAGCCTGCAGGCCTACATTCCCTCCAATCGGGCCCTTTCCCATACAGTGTGCCCACCCGGTACAGGGAGGCATCACACACAAGCCATATAGGCTCATCTTTCCTTGGGTTGATTGGCCTGAGGATTGGGAATTTACACACCAGATCCTTAATGATCTCGAAACACCAGTTATGGATCTCCCTTCACTGGAATGGATGTCTATTCCATTATATTCTGGTCAGTGGCATAGTATATGCCAATACATCTGGCATGAACTGTGTCAAGCACTCTACTAACCCAATGAACCATTGGACCTCATTCAGTGAGCAAGGAATCCTCCAGTTCTGGATATGGGACATTTTGTCATTGTTGGCATGTATGCCCTTCTGGTCAATTAAATGACTGGTACTGGTCAGCACTACCATTCGGGCTTCCGAACTTGCAGGGAAGTTCCTGCAGGAGGTAGTACAGCTACATGGATTGCCAGAGACAATAGTCTCCAACTGAGATGCCAAATTTACCTCAGCATTCTGATGTGAACTGCATGGCATAATGGGAGTTAAACTCCTGATGTCTATGGTGTTTCATCCACAGACAGATGGCGTGTCTGAACATGCAATCTGGAATATAGTTCAGATACTATGCATGCTGGTACAACCTGACCAGAGGGATTGGGCAGACAAGCTGCCTCTTACTGATTTTGCGATTAACTTGATCATCAGTAGTTCAACCAGGTTCACCCCATTTGAACTGAACTACAGGCATATGCCCATCCTGATGCAACACATCTCACAGGGGTCCATGTTGTTGAAGCGGCATACTCTATGCTACAGAGGTTAGGCTAGTAGGACTTACATAAGCGCAGGTGATTGGTTGATACGTTCACACAAGGTAGTGGTAGTAGATCAAGAGATGATTGAAACTCAGACGACTGAGTCCAAATGTAAGTACAGCTGATGTAATACACTATACTAGGTATACTACTGTACACTATTGTAGAACGGGGCTGGAACAGGTCTTAGCTCGTTCAACACATGTTGAGCACCCCAAGTGTTCAAAAGTTCATACACCAGGCCAGGGAGAATCTGGAGATGGCTCATAGAGAGCAGAGTGGTACAGACACACCATGCAAATAAAAGGCAGAAGGAGGGAACTGCCCTTCAGGTCAATGACTGGGGTTACTTATCAACCCAGAACTTGGCAATGCCAAAGGGCAGAGCTCATAAGCTTGTACCCAAGTACATTGAACCTATGAAGGTCCTTGTGAAAGATGGTGTCAACAACACCTACACCCTGGAACTCCCTGAGGAGCTCCAGAGGCAGCATATCCATCCGAGGTTTCACATAGTGTTGCTACATTGCTACAAACAGAATGACGACACACTCTTCCCAAAACAGGATGTGCATGCATTCTATGACATCAGCTCATCTGATGCTGATGAACGGTTGGTGGACAAGATACTCACCCACCACTGGGAGGGCTGAACGGCCCATTTTCTTATCAAGTGGAATCTTGGAGATTTCACCTGGGAGCCCAGCTTCAACTGTCATGAGCTTGAGGCCCTTGACAGGTACCTCAAACTCCATGGCATACAAAATGTATGCCAGCTGCCTCACAAGGCAACGAGTGCACCAAGATGTATGAACCCACCAAGTGGGTAGCATAGTGGTTCGATCAATCCATTGACCCACAAAACTAACAAATAAAATAATCCATGTGATGTGAAAAGAAAAATGAAAATGAATAAAACAAATAAAAATGACAAACATTGTAACAACAATAAACAATAGATACAACAGTAGTAATACCAAACAAGGATACCACACTCACACACATCCGATACCGCCTCCGCTTACACTCCCACCTCGCTGATTGCCTTCTCATCTTGTTACATAATATTTCCTTTTTCATTTTACTTTACTTATATCATACCATGTTCACCATGTCCTCTCTTCTTGCCATCACCATCCTGTTCACCTAGTATATCCAAGTGTACCTGCTCCCCCACCCCATTGTCCTTATCCTCCCCTCACATCTCTCAGTCCCCAAAGGGTATTGACTGCAGTCAATCCCTCTCGCATGATCATGCACCCCCTGAAGGCTTATTCACAAGGTTGGCCTCCCATGCAGGCTGCCACAGCAGCCACATAATCAGCAGTTGCACCAAATGGCACCACGACCCTTCCTTATCGCCTGTGTGTGACACTTGTCATGACAAGTGTCATTGTCGTCCATCCCCTGGGTGGTGGATCTCCCACCCCCACATGCCCACTCTCTGTCATGAACATGCCCACTCTCCATCATAAACATGACTGTGAGGCTTGCAACACATATATGTTGCATCATTCATCACTGGCACTTGAGGCAATCACTGCCCTCATGGATTACCCTGTATATTGGGAACCATGTCCATCTCAGCCAGGGATCCTCATTCCCTTGTAGCTCAGGGCCTGAAGGGGGTGAATCCCCATTGGCGATCTCCACATCATCCACTGGGTCATGCATGGCACCCAAGTAGGCAATGGGTTTGTCATCCTCTTGGATGTCTGAACACTCCAAGTACAGCTTGAAGTGATCAGCAACCACTTGGCCTTTGTTGGCAGGATTGTCACCAACCTCATTGGTAGCTCATGCTATATGATCAGGGTTGGCAGGAGCTGCTGCCTCATTGTTAGTTATGGTGTTGCTAATGTCATTTGGGGGTCATCTCCCTCATCCTCTTGCATATTCACAGCATACAGTTGCAGTTTCCCTGCTGGTGGTAACTCCTCGCAAGGTTGATCACATTGATTGGCTATATGGCCTTCCTTATCACAATGGAAGCAGATGATGTCCTGCATCTTTCCCTTATCTGGTGGTGGGAATCATCCTTTCACTTGGGTCATCAGACCCTTTGATTGGGGAGCACCCACTCCTGTCTTGCCCAGACCTACAGTTTTGGGCAAGTCAGCTGTCCTTTGATGAAATAGTGTATTTCCACAATGCACAAACTTGTGTGTGTCACTTGAGGCCCTGTCAGCCCTCTTTCTCTGTGAGTATGAACCACTTCATTCTTGGGAGGTCTTCCCCCCAGAGCCAAAGTGGCTCATTCTTATATGTAGGCTGATGGCCTTCTGGGTGATTTCTATCTGCTGGACCTCCTCAAGGATCTCCTCAATGCTGGAGTTTTCAGCAGATATACCATTGTAAAACACAGATGCTTTCCAGAGTGGATAAGGATCAGATAAAAGAAAAGGGTGCAAGTATAAACTTGACCCAAGAGAGGGGGCCAGCAGAAACAGGATATGTAAGTGAGAATCTAGGCAGCTAGCCCTCAGACTTTAGAAATGAAGATGGGAGATGCAAAAAAATGTATTAAAACCATAGGGACACACTTTTATAGTCTAGGGCATTCCCTAGGACTTACAAAAGCAAAACAAAGAAGGTAGCTAAAAACCTGAGTGAATCAGCATCTATCCAGGATCAATCCAAACTGGATCCAGGTTGGAAAGCATCAATCTGGGACTGGATTAAGCTAATCCAGACCAGATGTACCAAATCTGACAACCAAACCTACCTGGACAGACACGGAATACCATGGACTGGAGAGAGAGCCCATGTGGTGACATTCACCCATACCATATGGTAAGCCTGCTTGCAAAAGACCCAATATATATGAGTGATACTGTGATGGGCCTGAGATATATGGGGCACATAAGACACTGTTGGGCCCATCTGGCATGTATCCACATAGTATATGGATTACCCTGGAAAGGGTGAATATAAAATGGGTTAATGAATACGACAGGGCCTGGAATGGGTGTACCATGTAACCCACCTTGGTGTATATGGTGAGACCAAGCAGAGTAGGTCTAACTCAGTGACCCCCACACCAATGCATACAGCCAGACCAAGTGGGGTGGGTATCACCCACTTCAATGAGTATGACCAGACTGAGCAGGCTAGGTGTGACCCACACTGATACATACGGCCAGACCAAGTGGGGTGGGTATGACACACCCCTGATGCATATGACCAGACTGAGCAGGGGGAGTGTGATTCACACCAATGTATATGGCCAGACCAAGTGGGGTGGATATGACTCACACCAAGGCATACAACCAGACCAAGCAGGGCAGGTGTAACTCACACTGATGCATATGGCCAGACCAAGTGGGGTGAATATGACTCACACTGAGGCATACAACCAGACCGAGTAGGGTGAGTGTGACTCATACCAGTGCATACAGTCAGACTGAGCAGAGTAGGTGTAAGGGAGACTACTGAAAGTCATATATACATCTTTGAGGCTATAAACTCTATTCAAATATTCCTTCTCGTATAGAAGCTCATTAGAAGGGAACATGCATGTTCTACTGATATAAAATACATAGCTACTTTGTATTGTTACACCCACTGCTCTTGAATATAATCTAACATATCTAATAACCTCATCTGGCTCTCTAGCAATTCCATCCTCCATTGTGAAGCTTGAACAAATGAGTTTGTGGCCATTTCCATTGCCACCCAAACAAGTGGATGCTCAATTGGTCAATATGGAACTCTTGCAGCTTCCTGCACCATGGAATCAATGATTTTGGCATCTGCAAATACTGTAAATATCATTAGTATGTTTCATATAGAGCTTTTGTATAAGCTTACCAAAATTCAGGATGTTCTCAGTATTAGCAAACTCCTGTGCTAAGTTGGGATCATCTCTTGCAATGACTCCAGTAGGACGTATTGTGAGATTTTGAATCCTTAATAACAACAAATTTACTTCTGACATTCCTTAATGATCTTCATGGCTTCAGCCTGATACTTTTCTCTAGCTTCATGACCTAGCAATGTTGAAGCATTTGGCACTTGCTTAGCTGGTTTATTTATCTGCATTTACACATGTCAATATCTTGATTGCGCACTGAATCATTCTAATAGATGTACTTTTGCTGTTGGCTGTGATGCCGAGGATGTTTCCTGGTCCTTGGCCTGAGGAACGAATGGTGGAGGAGTGGGGATATGAAGGTTCTCCTCATTCAGCAAGAATGGAGGAGGGGTTGGGATGTGAACATTTGACCAACAGTCCTGATCTGTCATCTGTATTTTGAAAGGGGGTGGTGTTGGTATACAGGCATTGGATAGATCATCAAAGTCTTGCACTCCTATGGATGACCAAGCAGGATTGAATGGTGGAGGGGTTGGAATGTGCCATGGAAAGTCTGATTCATCAATCATATCTTTATATTGAACTAGGTTATAACTACTCAAGAGATGGAACTGATCATGTACCAATGTTATCAGATATATATTCAGCAGAGGCCAAGTGTTGAGAGCAGGTGACCGAGCTTGTATCTTTGGTAAAAATATTAGCATGAACAACCTCACAAAATCAATATAATAAAAAGTACCTGAGCTCAGAAAGTGAACTTGCTTTTACATAGTGTGTTAGTATAGAGATCATGAACGGGTGGAATGATAAGAAGGAAGAGGAACTTCAGCAGCATATGGTAATCATGACTCGGCAGCAGAGTTGTCTTAAATGTGGGAACATGGTGGCATGTGTGAACAATAATGTATCCACAAGTAATTGCTGAGCCACACCATTTCAAAAGGCAAAAGTCAAACAAAGTCAAAACCTTGTCGGTCCTTGGTGCTCTGAACTCAAAACTTGGAACCCCCTCCTCCTCATCCCCTTACTATCACCTCCATACTCGTCAAATTTATGTGTCACATATGACAATGAGCTCCATTCAATCGATTATCAATGATGCGACTGCCTCCATTCACCAAGTACTCAAGGAGAAGGTGCTTGGGCTGACCAACAGACCAGCAGCTCAGATGGAGGCATGGCATCAAGCAATCATAGATCTGAAGGCCCACCTTGTATGTTGTATTAATTCTAGCATATTGAGAAGCCAACTAATTGCCCTAGGACACGATCTGGGCCATTGCAGGAGGTGCCAAGAGGATCCCTCTCTTGGCTGTAGCCTGCAACATCCAGATGTCCTGCTACCAGAATGATCGCTGGCCCAACTGGAGCAAGATACATAGGAACGATGTCACTGAGTATCCAGACCACCTTTGGCTCAATATTGGCCAAGGTGTTAATAAGGAAAGCAAGGTGAGTAGTTCCTTATATTTTTCAATCATTTCTTATAACTTCTGTTTAACACCAAGAGTTGAAAGGAGAGCAAGGCATCCACAGAAGAGAACATCAATTCCCAAGAGGTACCAACAACATTCACTGAACCAGTGACAGGGAAGGGCAAGGTATGACAGATCAACCCACCAGAAGCTGAGCCCAAGGACTGTGGACGTTCAAGGCACCGCATTCACAACTTGGAGGCACCACAAGCAGGACCATCTCGAACACATTCAGCAGGAAGATCGTGACCACCACCTCCTGCTGACAACAACATCGACAACAACTCAGCACAGGTTTGCGACACCTGCAAACGACAAGGGGAGAAGTGTGTCCCAAATCCTGGGCACACTTGCACCCAATGCAACTAATAGAAGGTATGATGCTCGCTCACAAAGTACCAACAGCCATTGGCTTGTCATCAGCAATCCCCATCCTTGGATGCCACAAAGCAACCTCGGCGATGCCGTGAGTCAAGTTCTCAGCCACCACAGTCCATTGTATGCAAACCCACCCCACCACCCCACAAAAATACTTCACAACCCAAAGAAGTTCTGAAGATTCGCATCCCTCCCCACAACACCACTGTGGCCATGCCTTCAGCCAGTGAGCCCGAGGCAAGCATCAAGATTGGCCCCCCCAAGAAAAAGTTTAAATTGGCAAAACCAGGCAAAGGTAAGTCAAAATGATTTCTTATATTCAAAACTCTGATTTTTTCAGTTCTTGAAGGAGTCATCATCACCAAGATGAAGAGACCAGTGTTATGCGGACGCAAGAACACTGAAGCTGAGCAACTAAAGGTCTGCTGTAAGACCTCACAGAGAAAAGAGAGCGATGGAGGGCACTCAATCGTCCAAGGTTTTAACCCAAGGAACAAGTGGCCAAAGCTGGGGATACTAGCTGAGGGCGCACCCTTTATATATTGCAAAGTGAAAACTATCCAAGTACGGTAAGTGATATCCCATGGGTGTGGGAGAGCTCTGTGATAGAGAAGTGTAGCGATGGTAATTAAAAGAGTGAGGCGACGATGTGTTATGATGTCATATGATGTCATGGTCTAGACCGGGTCATGTGATCTGGTCACGTGACTGGTGAAGGAGTGAAGAGAAAGTGAAAAATAATTAGGTCAGCATATACGATATAACACTACCCCCCTCCTAGGACTCATATTCCAGACAAGTTGGCTGAATGGGAGCCCCACCGGGAGGTCCGTAGTCGGAGAATAGAGAGTTGAAGGCAGCTAGTGAGAGGCCGTGAAGCAGGCGTGGGGCCGAGGGAGTGGAGTGGTGAAAGGAGTTGATGGCGTTGGGGGTATTCTGTAGATTGGCGGCAGGTTCCCACATATCATCCATGTTCTCATAGCCCTTTCAGCAGACATGATACTCCAGTTTTCCATGGCAAAGGCGCGAGCCCACGATGTGATCAACCTCATATTCTTCGTGACCATCCTCGTTAACCTCGACTGCATCAGGGTGGGAGATTGGCTGCCCGTCAAGGGGAGCACAATATGGTTTAACCTGGGAGGTGTTGACGACTGGGTGGAAGTGTGTGTTTTTTGGGAGATGCAGTTCAACCGCGTTAGGCATCGACTGAATAACATCGTAAGGTCCAATCCAGCGTTGGGTGAGCTTCTTGGCAATATATGGCAACTTCAAGTTTTCCATACTAAGCCAAATCTTATCTCCGATCTGGTACAGAGTGGGGTCTTCTTCATCCATACACTCAATCATCTTTTGGTGGGAAGCTTCCAGAGCTTCTTGGACTTCTGCATGGGACTTGCTGGCAGAGTGTGCGAATGTACCAGCCAGGGACAAGGAAGACCCTTCAAATCCAAGGTGAGGGAAGTAGTTCCACATGATCTCGAACAGAATTGATCCATGCGAGGAAGATAAGGAGGAATTGTGATGGAATTGGGTGATTTTTATCCAGTCAGCCCAATCTTCCTGCTTCTTTGCGACATATGTGCGGAGGTATTGTATCATTTCCTGATTGATATGTTCAGTTTGTCCATCCATCTGGGGATGATAGGTAGTGGAGATCTTCTGAGAGATCCTGAGGAGATTGCACAACTCAGTTGTGAACTCGGAGACAAATTGTGGACCCCGGTCCGATATGATAGTGGAGGGGAGGCCGTGGGTACACCATATGGCGTCCCTGAATATTTTGGCGAGATCCATTGAGGATGTCGCTTTTTTACATGGTTCATAAATAACTTCTTTACTAAATTGATCAATGATAATGCAAATGGCATCAAAGCCTCGGCTTTCCGGAAGCCTGGTGACGAAATCTATGGATAGATCTTCCTAAGGTCGCTTGGACACGGGAAGGGGTTGAATAGACTGCTTTGGTGCTATTTGCGATCCCTTCGTGAGGGCGCACGTGTAGCAGTGATTAACGTAGTTTGTGACGTCTTTATGCATTCCCAGCCAGGAGAATGCATGTCAGATTCTATCGTAAGTGCAGTACATGCCTGCATGGCCTGATACCGGATCATTGTTATGACTGCGTCGAGCAGCCATCGAAGGGGACAGGAAGACCCTTCGGCCGGAAGAAACAACCAAACCAAACAGCCGATAATGAGGCTAGCCGGCAGAGAAAGGATACCTGTAACCCTGGCAGGGGAGCTACAAATGCCAGCATAGCCAATCAGAGGAGAACCCTTAGTAGATGAGGTTTTAACCCAAGTCCCAGGGACCTACGAAGGGTAAACTAGACAAGTGGTCAAAGCTGGGGTTTAGCCAGCTGGGACTGCTGCCTTATATATTGTACAGGCCTGCACACAGACCAAGCAGTACACTACTATACATGGTAACTAATAGATAAGGCTATGCTACATAAGGAAAGATGGTAATGACTGTGGGTAGGGAATGGAAGTGCGGACGGAAATGAAGAGCGCAAGGCTGCCATGAGGTGAACCCTGAGATCTGGATCTGAGATCCGCAGAGATGGGAATCTAGATAAATAGCGGTGATACATGAGGAGGAGATTAGATTGGATCGGGAGATCTAGGAGGTGGCAGGATTGCTGTGGAGATCTGATGGAGATAAGGGTTAGGGTAGTCTAAGGGTTGTCAATGTGTAACCCTAGAGGCTATGATGTCATAGATGACATCGAGGGTCTGGACATATCATGTGACTGGTCATGTGATCAGCCTTGTGGAGGTCACGTGACGAAAGGAGTATGAGGAATGGTAAAGAACGTGAAAAGGAGTGTGAGAATAAAGTTAGTTGCATGCAGTTCATAACAATCATCATGAGATAATTTAAGAAGGTCTAATTGAAGCAACTCAGGGATGTAGATTCGATCTGAGTCTTCATTGATAAATAGAGAGGAGACAGTATTGTAGTTAAAATGATTTATTTTTTCGTTTTGTATTTTTTCTGATTCTTTTCGAAGATTAATGTGAAACGGAGATTCTAGTGTAACGCCGGATATAAATAATTTTTCTGGTAACATGACAATATCTTTATTTAGGTCTGTGACAGCATCGCCATAATCCGGACGGCAGGAAAGCGCATCGGCCCTGTTGGTTGATCCGGGCCAGTAAACGAACATGAGATTGAATTCTTGGAGAAGCATGTGCCAGTGTGCTTGTCTGCCGAATAAGGTCTGCGGCTTCTTCCAGTATTCAAGGTTTCGGTGATTGGTCCATACTTCGAAACCTTCTTGTCCGATGAGATAGTGGCACCATTCTTCCAGGGTGCGGATAACTGCAAGTAGCTCTTTGTCATAGATAGGGTAGTTCCACTCAGCGGAGTTGAAACTATGCGAAAGGAAGGCACAGGGTCGCCATTCC
This sequence comes from Pulveroboletus aff. ridleyi, assembly GCA_038094035.1. Classification (NCBI taxonomy): domain Eukaryota; kingdom Fungi; phylum Basidiomycota; class Agaricomycetes; order Boletales; family Boletaceae; genus Pulveroboletus; species Pulveroboletus aff. ridleyi. The sequence goes on from JBBPTJ010000155.1 coordinate 17,400, forward strand.
GTGTCTTCGCATTCCTGCCAAAGGACAGCTCCCATTGCTATATCTGAGGCATCGGTCTCCAGACGCATGCCACATGTTGAGTCAGGGTAAGCAAGGAGCGGAGCTTCTGTGAATTTCTTTTTAAGGGCTTCGAATGCCCCTTTTTCTTTGTGACCCCACCTAAAGGGGGTGTCCTTTTTGGTCAGGTCATTCAATGGCCTGGCAATATCAGCAAAACCGGTGATGAATTTTCTATAATAGTTACAGAGGCCGAGGAAGACCTGTACTTGCTTCAAGCGGGTTGGTTCTGGCCAATCGGCGATGGCTTGAGTTTTCTTGCTTTGCATCTCGACACTGTGTTTCAAGATGTTCATGCCGAGGAATTCTACCTTATTGGCACTGAAGGAGCACTTTTCTGGTTTAATAAATAGATCGTTTTCACAGAGTCGCTGTAGGACTTCTTTGACAAGGGCTTCGTGTTGTTCTTTGGTTTTTCCCTTTGTGAAGATCATCATGTCATCCATATAAATAATTAGGAAGGTGTATTGGTTGGTAAATATGTCGTTCATCATGTTCTGGAACGTCGGAGGTGAGTCGGTTAACCTGAAATACATCACCGTAGGCTCGTAAGCCCCAATAGGTGTTACAAACACTGCCTTCCATTCGTCGCCCTCCTTGATGTGAACATTGTTATAGCTCCAGCACAAGTCCATTGCGGTGAACATGTCAGCGCCCTTGAGCCGATCCACTAGCTGAGAGATAAGGGGTAGAGGGTAAGCATTCTTGACGGTGCCCTCGTTTACATAACGGTAATCTATGACAAGCCATTTCTTTCCATCCTTCTTCGGGATGAAGAATACCAGCAAAGTTTGAGAAGACTTTGACGGGTGGAGATATCCTTTTTTAACCTCTTTTTCGATGAAACCACGAACTTCTTCCAGTTTGGTGTCCGAAAGGGGAATGACTCGACCCTTCTTCAGTATAAAATCTGGTTTGAGATCTATGGCATGATCCCACGGCTTGCACAGGGGTAAACGATTAGATTCCTGTTCGGAGAACACGTCAAGGAAGTTGTGATAGACTTCAGGAACCTTTTCTTTGAGTCCAGGCTCAATGCTTCTAATAAGCGCCTGTGCATATGCATTGCATTCGTCGGTGCACCTAGTGAATTCTAGTTTCTTATCGACCTAGTCGATTTCTGGGTTGTGGCGTGAGAGCCAGTCATAGCCTATAATCATCAGGTGAGTTCCCAGCCCGATCACAAATGCATGTATTTTCTCATGATGGCCATTAATTGAGGCCATGAGTTCAGCTTTATGCGAGATCTTCCCAAGAGATCTGACTTGACCATCTGCGTTGTACACACTGATTTCCTCATCAAGAGGAATGAGATCTATTTTGTGCTTGGCACACCATTTTCGATCGACAAAGGTGTTGACTGCGCCAGAGTTGAGTAAAGCAGGTATCATTATTTGTTTTTCTTCTTTTTTGGATTGGTAAAGTACATCAACGGAGACGGAAAACTCTTCAGGGTTCTTCAATGTATTTTCTGTAGGGATTTTGTTAATAAATACCGAGGGGAAAACTGTTTTCTTAAATAGGGAATTAAGCACACTATTTTTTAAGTCCGGTGCCAAGCTCTTTCAAGACCCCCTGGCGGATGGTGGAGAATTCTTTAAATTAATCAGAACCTGACTAATCGTATGGATAGGAAAATCCTCGTCAGTGCACTCGGAAAGCTCGGCTACAGGCTCAGTGCCAGCTATGGGGCTAATCAGTTCACCCTTGAGCATGGTCAACAAGTCATCTACACCTACCGCTTTCCTACCAGTGCGCCCAAGGATGTCTGTAGGACTTACAGGGGTAATACTACAATTGGCCGAATCCATCAGCTCGAAACCAGATCTAACTACAATGTCACTATCGTCCCTAGTTGAGGGGTCCAAATGTGCGGTAACTATTTTTTTGATGTTAAGTAAATTTTCTAGTTTTTTGTTTTGTTTTTCTGCTTTTAACCTTGCAGCGAATAAACTATCGCCAACCAGTACCCTACTCCCAGTCAGTGGCTTCCTTCTAAAGCCTTGGACACTTTCACCTTGGCTTCATTTTCAAAGACGTCGGCCCAGTATGCTCGGGCCTCGTCTGACATGTATTCTTGTTGGCTTGATGTAGCCGACCAGATGGCCATTTGCGCTTGTGGCACAGGAGGTTGATTGGTAGATGGGTCCTCCACCCACGCTTCTGTATAATACCCGTCGGCACCAGGTATCCAAACTTGCCAAAGATTCTGGGGCTTCGGCTGAGCCCTTCCTTGTTGTGGGCCTCTTGGCTTCCACAGTTTCTGGCATTATCTTTGTATGTGGCCTGCCTCACCACAGTTGTAACATGTGATTGACAGGCTTTGGGGCTGTCCCGTAACAGCATCGATTTGCATGGGCGCACCATGCCCGGGTTGTGTCCTGTACTGGGTAAACTGCTGGTTAGGCGGTGGGCCATTGGGGGGGTTATATCTTCGAGGCCCCCATTGCCTCGGTGGTTGAAATCCACACTCCACTGCAGCAGACTCAAATGATCAGCCAACCTTTTGGTAAGCCTCGATAAGGTCGTAGATGTTTTCTTCAACTGTCATATGCAAGTGGACTTGCATGTAAATTTGGGCGTCCACAGCCCGCTTGAGGATTTCGGCTCTGTGGCCATTTTCGATCTGAGATTCTCAGAAGAGAATCTCGAACTTTTGGAGGAACGTATCTATAGCAGCTCCATTCTGCTTGAAGGCGGTGAGAGCCTTAAAAGACTCATGGGCAAGGACATCAATCTGGAAGTGGTCCTTGATTGTTTTGATGAGTTCTGGCCATTGGGGCCACACATCATCACTGCAAGTATATCCAAGGGACTTGCCATCCCATCTGAGGACATCCTGTTCCTCTTGCTTGACGTACTTCTCGAGCTGGAGCCTTGTGAAGGACGCAGCAGCGCCTTCTAGTCGCAACAGGACTGCCACGACACGGAGTTTACGGGAATCCCATTTCTGGAGGGAGACCCAGACCTTGATTCCAGTGAGCCAATTCCAGTCAGTCGCCGTCCCATTTACCAGGATCAGCTACCTTCTTGGCAATGGCAGCAGGGGAGTCGGTTCTCTCTTTCAGGAGAGCTTGGAGGAGAGCTTTAAGCTCGTCGTTAGAAAGGGAGGATGACAACATTTCTCGTCGGGGTTCTTGGCAGGGTCGGGAAGGACATGAACAGGGAGGTGGTGTTGGGTCAGGTGTGGGAGGAGTGGTTGGTTCTCCTAATTCGGGGAGGGCGAAGTATAGCCCTTCAAAGCTTGGTGATCTGGGGGCAGACAGGTTGACAGTGCTTACTATCTTGTATCTTTCAACGAGATTCTGGGCACGCTTGTGGGGGTGAGGGTCGAGATAACGTGTGGGGGAGGGGTTCGCGGCGGTTGGTCTTCTTCAACAATTTGCTTTGACAGGTGAAGAGCCCGTAGGGGTAGATGCCTGATAACAAGTGGTGTCAAACACATATCGCGTGCTGATGGTGGATGTCACAGGTATTTATCTGGTCATTTTGGATATAAGTAACAAAATGAAAATCACAGGATCCCCAAAACAATGATTGGAGACGATAGAGGTCATATATAGGACCATCCCAAGCTACTTTTCATAGAGATCCGTGGTGC
>JBBPTJ010000156.1:10527-20988 GCA_038094035.1 Pulveroboletus aff. ridleyi
TTCGTCAGCGTGTCGTCCGGCGTGGCAGCGTCCGTATAAGCGACCCGAGCGCTGAGCGCCTCCACCAAGGCATCTCCCGAAAACTGCTGACATCCAGAGAGCGTGAGCGTCGTTAATTGCGGAAGACGAACCCGGTAATGGCTATCACCCGAGCCGGAGACGACTGATTCCATGGGTTCAGGTTTGAAGAGTTCCACGACCTTGTCGGACAAGTCCGAACCAACGATGGAGAACTGCTTCAGATATGGCAGCCTATCGAAGACCCATCTAAAGTCCTTTGTGCGCATGTCTGAAAGATCCATGTCCAGAACGCCGAGGGGTGGATGTGATCGTAGGATGAGTTTCCGGAGGCCCATGCCTGTGTGGTGGTCGCTTGAGGGAGACTGGGAAAAGTCGTGGGCTTCGTCGTCACTGTCGCCGTACTCGTGGGCGTGGTAGCCATTTAGCGAGACGTCCATGTTCAGGTGACGAAGATAGAGCTCCCTGAGGGCGGGAAGGTGTAGATGGGAGAGGATGCTGCGCTGGGTGCAAACGAGATCCAATAGCAGGGTGTGCAATCGTGGGAGCGTGACGACAATGGGTGATGCGCATAGGACGCCCTCCTCACAGGAGACACCGTGCAAGTAAAAGTGTTCGAGATGAGGACAGTGAGCCAGGAAACTGAGCAGCTCGGGGGAGCGGACGGTGTGAGCAAAAGAGGACTCTCTGATGTCGAGAGAGGTGAAGTGGAGTGGGTTGATTAAATCTGCCAAAGGGAGACTAGAAATGGCTACTTTCATGGAGACGTGTCGGAATGTGTCTGTTCCGCAAGAGAAAAATATTTTGTCATCGTTGTCGCCGCTGGCCTCGAAGGGAACCTTGAGGGAGACGTCGAGATGATGAAGGAAGCGGCGAGGAGCGGACAAGGCGAGATCGGACAGTCTGGTGTGTATTGTGCGACCTTGAAATGATATACTGCAATCCATCCAGCGAGATAAATAGGGGAGAAAGCAAGACATGACTGGAAGGAGGCGTTCAAAGTCAGCAAGTTCGACATCGACGTAGAAGGGGAGGGGATCTGAGCGAGCGATCCACAGGTCTGCCTGGGCTTTGATGGAGGAAATACGGCGTGACGAGTTGCCGATGATGATGAACTGCCATGTTCTGGGGGACGCGATACAGATCTTCCTCCACAGCCTACAGACTGCACAGATGATGAGGGGTGTAAATGGAACGCCGGAGTGAGATGAGGATGTGAATATCTCGATGAGGAGTTCTGGGGGAAGAGCACATATCGTTGTGGGGAGTGAGATGGTGGCCAGACAAGGCATGATGTCGTCCTTCGTACACGAGCGTTATTCTGATCGTGATGGTTCAGTTCAGTTCCAGTAGCCAGTTCGAGCGAAGGGTAGCTGGACAGTACACCATGCTCAATCAGGCCAGCGCTTGTTTCTCAGCGGTCGGCCCCAGGCACTAGGTCGTGGGATCTCTCCGTTACAGGACTGCTTGCTGACGCTGCCTTGTGCTGGCGACGTCACGGATGTATTTCGAGCCTGCGAGGACTGCTACGTTGATCGTGCGATAGGTCACCGCGAGAGAGATTAGATTAGTAGGGCAGTCACTATCTGGAATGGCTGACTAAGCAGAAAACTGCACAGACGGTGGCTGAGGTCAAACTCTAATCTCCTCGTCAACACAAACGCTGTGCTCGCCGCCGCGTATCTTCCCCCCGCCATTTCACCATGCCAGGCGTCAGAGACATTAGGTGCGCTTCTAAAGAGCTATTCGCATTCGGAGCTAACTCAACAACCGTCCTGATCAGCGCAGAAGCCTTCATCTCAGCATACGCATCTCACCTCAAGCGTTCCGGCAAGCTCGAGGTGCCAACATGGGTCGACCTCGTCAAGACCGCCGCTTTCAAAGAACTCGCACCCTATGACCCAGACTGGTACTACGTTCGCGCAGGTAATCACTTAAAACACATCAATATGTCTCCCGTTCAAATGTCACACTCTTGAACTGTAGCCGCCCTTGCACGGCACATTTACCTTCGCAAAGACGTCGGCATTGGCAAGCTGGCAAAACTTCATGGTGGTCGAAACAGACGTGGGAACCGTCCCTCACACCATGCCCACGCCTCTGCTTCCGTCCAACGCAAGATCTGCCAATCCCTGGAAAAGATTGGTGTTCTCGAGCAGACTGACAACGGTGGCCGGCGAATTAGCCAGGATGGTCAGCGCGACTTGGACCGAATTGCAACCGCTGTCGTTGAGGCTGCAAAGGAGGAGGAAGACGAAGAAGAAGAAGAGGTGGAGGAGGAAGACGAGGAATAAATGTATTATCCCGGACATCCTCCGCATATCCCGCTTCTCCGCATGCCCTTGCCATGCTCGCCTATGACTATTGTTGATATGGTATGACGCATGCACATCTCAAAAATACAGCACCCACTGCTCTTCTAATCCACGCGCTGAAGTGTTGACACCCGACCTAACACTCGATTGTATGATCCTTTCATTCATCTCTCTTAGTTCCTCTCTGCAGTGAGTGTCACTGCATTGAACGCATATTTAGGTTGTACCCTCCCTACATTTCGGGAGATTTCTCTTGATTGATCGCCTTGTGCAGCTATAAATGCACACCTTGCCATGCTGAATCCTCTTTTAAAAACGTCAACCGTATTTACGACTGGTCGTATGATGTGGATGGCCTCACCGTCCACAACGGTAGGCTAGTGCTCTGTCTTGTGGTAGATGAATCCGGCCCATCTCGTCACCCAAAGTACCAAGCTGACGGGCAAGGGAACGATGCCACGTTGCATATTGGATGGAACATTAAACAAAAAGTGAGCTAGAGAATATTTACAAGCCCAACGATCAAACGCGTCGGAGAACCCCGGATTGCAGCTGCCCGAAGCGGGTGAGGGCGGCGACGCGGGTGCGTGCTGACCAATATTTCCCGAAAAGGAAACGACGCGTCGGAACGGCGACGCGCCCTTCGATCGCGGGCGTGGGCCAGCTCGAGCGGCTCCCTCGGAAGGCGGCTTGCACGCGGTCGTACGACGGGAGAGGGAATTACGAACCGGTCCACGCCCGTGTGTGCCTTGACGTGCCCCAGGATGGTCCGAATCGATCGACGCGCGCGCTCCAACCTCGGCTGCCTGCTGCCAAGAGAGTCCGAGAGGAAGATGGAGGAGAGAGGCGAACGGAGGTGAGTGGGGACATCTCCGCCGTCCGCTCAGGCCGACCTGGCTGGCTGAGGCGATGGTGCGTCACGTGTGAAATAGAGGAACTGGGTGTAGAAGCTAAGAAATTGAGGAATGTACGAACTTGATCGAGGAACGTGTCCCCAGAGTTGCGAGCAGAGCGCTGTATGACATGTGCTTTTGCATACTTTCTGACATTTATTGTCCACTAAACCTGCCATTATAAAGGTATAGCAATCATGTCAGACTGGTCAACCATGTTAGCCCTTGTAGAATTGCCTGATGTTTGTCCTCACTAACTGTTTGACATTTACTATCCACTGAACCTACCATTATAAGGGATATACACAATTGTGTCAGGCCGATCAACTACGTCAGTCCTTGTAACTGTCTATATTCATTAATGAATATTCTCATTCTCCACTGGGCCTACCATTGTAAAGGGATTATAAGGCCTTATTATTATCATGTAGTTTAGCCTTATTGGCAAGGTATTACAAGGCATTATCCGGAAATCTGCAGTCTTGTGATGAACGAACCCCAATGTTCCCGTCGGTTGCTAAACTTCTGGCTGTAACGCGTAACGGAGGGTCTCGTTGCTAACTCAGAGTCAGGGGTAGGCCATAACGCACCCCCCCTTGGTTGTCTCCAGTACTCCGACAAATTTCAGGTTGGTGTTGAAAAGATACAGACCCCCAAAGTTGGCCAAGGCATGTTTTGCAACGTAATTTTCTCACGGTGACAACTTGCCTGAAATAGACAGTAAACAATCCTTCGTTTGCGAATAGCTCCCGACACGCTTTTGCTGCCACCAACTCGTCCGCCGCTCTCGCTTCGATGGCAACACTACTCTGCATGCAGTGAATATTCTGGCCGCTTGCACATGATTGCCGAGGCACGAGCTTTTTTGCCGACCACGACAAGCTGTGATCGGCTAGGCTACATTTTGCAAACTGGGGTCTCGGCTAACTGCGGGAGATTCTGGAGCCTCGGCTACAGGTGAAGGACGGTTTGCTGATGGCCGGGCCTTGTCATTCCGGACGTCCCTGTGCGCAGTCCGGACGGGAGCCGTCGCCTGAAGAGCAAATCATGGCATGACATCATCATGTACTGGACGGAGGGCGACCCAGCGCTTGGTCTCCATACGCTGTTTCAGGACTGGCCTCCGGAGTGGATCTGAGGCAAGAACCGCATATTCGCATCCAAGCACCAACAGCGGTCTGTGATCGCACTCGAGTTCCTTGAACAGTCAGTGCCGTCTCACCACCCCTCAGTCCGTGGGCCCACTGACTCACCCATTCCCGCGGTGCAGCTTCCGGTCAGACGAGGCCAGGTTCCTCGCCGCTTACTCTGAGGCCACACAGGGCCACAGCACCCTCCTTTGGGCGATCAATGCCGCTAGGCGGGCACGAGGAGATCGTGAGGTACGGTCCTGAGTCCGACCTCAGTCTTCTCTCCACTTCACTTGTCGTTGGGCCCCACTTTCGACCGCCGCCGTGCCTTCGCCCGCCCTCGTTCGTGTTTCGTTTGCCTCACACCCCGTTTCGGACATGTTTCGGAAACCATCACCTCCCTCCGTCGTTTAATCCCATTTCCGTCGCGCTCGATGCCACTTCGGTCGCGCCCTCCTTGTGGGTCGCTCACTCACCATACAGTAGTACTCCGTTTCGTAATCCCCGCCATCCATAGCATACATACCTTATAGTTCGCTCTGGTCCCCGGTCGTGGTCTCAATCGATCGCATCATCGTGTCGGACCATCGTCATTGTCTGTCTGTCATGACTCGTTCGTCGGCCGTTCCCTTCAGCTCTTATTGTTTCGTTCCCTGTCCATACGCACGACTCGGACGATACCTTGACGCGTCGGACACACCGGACCGGTGCGAGCGGGAATCCCAAGCGCGGGCAGGCACATCAGAATGGCCTAGGCATGGCTAAGAGATAACGTTTCCCCGATTCTGTGCGCTTATCGATACCAGACGGTCTCTCACACTCAAGAATAAGCATTACAGCAGTATCAAGTGCGGCAACACCATCGATCTCGTCAAAGCCATTGCGCTCGACTCTGCACCCAGCCTACCTATGTTTAGCTCTGATCGTCTCCTCTTCCGTGCCTTCCGAGATAGCGATGTTGAACACTTGTATGCCATGCGCAACGATTATCGTGTCCAGCGATTTATCACAGCAGAGCCCATCACACCTCGTCCAACAAAGTACAAGGAATTTTTAAAGGCGCAAGCAGAGGACTCGACAATATGGTTTTCGATCGTCCTGAAGGAAACGGAAGAGTTTGTGGGTCAATGCAGTATAAAGGTATCCGAGCCCAAGAACAGGGATGGGACGTTTGGAATCTCCCTAGACCCTCGTTTCTGGGGTAATGGATATGGGACGGAAGCCTCGACATTCATGATCGGATATGCGTTTGAAGCTCTGGGTATCCAACGAGTATCATTGACGGTGCTCGAAGGGAATGCCGCTGCCGTTGCGGTCTACACAAAGCTGTAAGTGGTGTCGGGGATGTTCTCCCACTTGTTCACGATCTTGAAAGGGGATTCAAACACGAAGGAACGAAAAGGCGGGCGAACTGGGTAGAGGGACGCTGGGAAGATCTGCTGTACATGGGGATCCTGGAGGAGGAATGGGCCACGCTGAATCGGAGTCCCGTCGCCGTGCCTGAGGACTGATTCTCCGCGGTCATGAGGCGGGCGATAGACTCATCTAGGACAAGTCCGACGACTAGATGGATCTAAACAATCTGCCTGAAACGCGTTCGCACGGGCCATGGATGCGGCCTAGACTGGTGATAGACCTTGGGCAGTGGTCAGCCGACTCGGTTAGTAAAGGGGCGGCCGACCCAGCCGCGGGAGATCCGCTGGACAGTGCTTAATAACGCACACTAGCCGTCTATGTCCGGAAGGAGCATCACGTGCGCAAGACACATATATGACCCCTCTTCGACGTTGCTCCCCCTCTCAGACCATGGAAGCCACTCTAACAGACCTTCAATCAGAGATCGCCAGACTTCGCCATCAACTGCAGTCCCTCGCAGTCGGTGGCAAAGACGACAATGAAATCACCATCTCAGACTACCTCCTGGCCAGGTTGGACCAACTTGGAGTCACGGTATGTCCCCCCCTCCCCATCAAAGTGCGAAACACTGACAGCATCCCTCTCAGTCTGTCTTCGGAGTTCCTGGCGACTTCAACATGCGTACGTATACTACAACCTAGTCCACCCATCATAACTCTCACATCTCATCTAGCATTCCTGGTATGCTTGAAGAATGTCTGCTAAACGTAGCCACTGACAGTCCCATTCTCAAGGATTACGTAGAGGACCACCCCCGAATGCAATGGATTGGGAACTGGTATGGATTAAACGTGTATTACGCTTCATCGCCTGATGCATTACAGCAACGAGCTCAATGCTGCGTATGCCGCGGATGGTTACGCAAGAGTCAAGCCACATAGCATAGGGGTGGTCGTTACAACGTAATTGGAGCCTTGATCATTCTGCGATCCTTCTAACCCTTCTATAAGTTTCGGTGTTGGCGAGTTGAGCGCTATCAACGGCATAGCCGGTGGTAAGCCGTTACCATTTCTTTTACCACGTCCAACCCTCACTTGCAATCCAGCACTTTCCGAGATGGTTCCGGTACTCCACATTGTAGGGATCCCCAGCACCGTTCAGTTGAAGACAAGACCCTTGCTTCACCATACCCTGGGAGACGGAAGGTGCTGCCAAACATGACTGGGCGGATGTACTGCTAACGTCATCTGATAGGTTCGATGTGTACACCAAAGCCGCAGAACAGGTTACCATATCTCAGGCAGTGTTGATGAGCAAGGTGAACGCAACTGCGGAAATCGATCGCATTCTCACTGACTGCATCACTCGCGTACGTTTGACCTTCTGTTAATTCGAGCCAATGATCCGACTCCTCCCAGGCTCGGCCAGTTTACTTAGCATTGCCAAGCGATATGGTATCTCAGAAGGTATCCGCCGAGCGACTGAAAATTCCACTATCTCGCGCACCTCCCCCAAATGACCCTGATGTAGAAAGTTTCGTATTGGACGAGATCATCAAAGCTATTGATGGTGCCGGAAGTGATATTATTTTCCTCGTCGACGCTTGCGTATTTCGGCATCACGTACGAGACGAAGTAAAAGAATTGGTCACTGAAACCCGTTTTCCCGTGTACTCGACACCGATGGGTAAAACCGCAATCAACGAGGATTATGATCGATATGGTGGTGTATGTCTTTGTCGCTCTTGCCCGACTTCTTTTTCACCTTCGATCGTCACAGATTTACGTCGGATCCATCAGTGACCCTGCGATCAGGGAAAGCGTAGAGAAGGCCAGGTTAATCCTATCTATTGGCGCACTGAAATCGGATTTCAACACCGGAATGTTCACATATCGAATTCCGACCACTCATGTCATCGAAGTATATTATTTCATGCTTGCACGCGGCCAGACTCTGAGTCCATTCTAGTTACATTCCGACCATACATTCGTACGCCACGCGCACTTCCCAGGGATCGGGATGAAGCTTTTGCTCCCGAAGCTTACCTCTCGATTGAGGAAGTTCCACCATCAGGCTGGCGAACTAACTGTTCCTCGATTCAAACTGGAAATCCCCACAGAACTTAACAATGACATCACGCAAGCTTACTTCTGGCCTCGACTTGGCAAGTTCTTCAGAAGCAAAGATGTGATTGTCGCGGAGACAGGTACACGGTTAACACCTATAATCGTATGGCAGACTTAATGCGATAATAGGAACCTCGAGTTTTGGTCTCATAGATGTCCCATTCCCCAAACAATCCGTATTCGTGAGTCAGGTGTTGTATGGTAGCATCGGATGGACTGTTGGTAAGTGCCTGGAACGACTTACAGCGAGCGAGGTGACCTCAAGGTTCCATAGGGAGTACTTTAGGAGCAGCCCTTGCCGCCCGTGACGAAGGACTAGGTCGCGTCTTGCTCTTCATCGGTGATGGCAGCATGTTGGCCCAATCATTTTTGTGTTGGTCGTGTCCTAATCAATCTCCAGGCAACTTGGTGTCCAGGAACTGTCCACTATGATCCACCACCGTCTTACCCCAATCGTTTTCCTGATCAACAATGAGGGCTACAACATCGAGAGGAACCTCCACGGCGTGAACAGGCAAGTGATATTTCTCCTCAGCTAGCACCCGGCCCTGACGCGTGGACAGAAAATATAATGACATTGTTAATTGGTTGGTGGTATCCTTCGAATCACGCTGCGAGGTGTTGACACGATGCTAGGAAATGGGCGTCGCTTCTCACGACGTTGGGGGATGTCGAAGGCACGTTGTCGCGATCCTACACTGTCAGCGACAAGCCCGGGCTGGAAAAACTTCTGGATGATCCCGAGTTCTCCAGCGCTGGGAAAATACAGTTTGTGGAAGTCATCATGGGCAGGCTTGACACGCCTCGTGCGCTCAAAATGGTTGGCGAGCTGACCACCAAATATGCAGAGCAATCCGCAAAGCAACTTTAAATCGCCTGCAACACGTTTCATCCGCTGTCTCCACTCAACGTTGTACTAGTATTTGCCTGTAACTGTAGAACGAGATGTCATATGATCGTGCTCACGTGACTGACGCGCTCCCTGCATTGAGCAAAACTGAACTTTGCAACTTTCGGTCGACCTCGCGTCTACCCGCACGGAGACGCCAAGCATCTACGGCTTTCCTCACCTGCTGACTACTACACTCGATCCTAAAGACATTCTGGCTGATGACCCATAAATCCGAAGAGATCCCTCGCCACCTGGGTAATTACTTGTTGCACACGCGGTTAGGATCTGGTTATTCGGGTGAGCTGGTAGTCATTTCCCGTCATCATTTCTCAGCCAAGCGGCAGGCTCGATCTTCAGTGCCTACCACCTGTACAGTGGAGAGTGGGTTGCACTCAAGGTGCAGGACATCAATCATGAATGTCCTACCAACCGATATGAAGAATATTTCTACCCATTACTACAAGGTGGAGAAGGCATGCCGAGTCTATTCGCCTCTGGTGTACAGGGGAAATGGCACTATCTTGTCATCAGCTTGCTTGGATCGAGCCTAGATAGTATATACCAAAAAAACGGCAAAAAGGTGTTCGATTTGCGGAGCGTTTGCTCGATTGCTTACCAAGTGGTATTGTGGCACTATTGGACATCTCTTTGCTCCAATCCATTGATCATGCTGCGTTGTAGATATCACGGCTCAAGACAATGCATCAGCGGGAAGTCCTTCATCGCGACGTTCAACTTGGAAACTGTGCAATTGGTTGTCCGCCAAACGAGCATTTAATCTACATGATTGACTTTGGATTCTCCAAGCGCTACATCGATCCCCACACCCACCGTCACATTCCCGATTCAAAACAGAAGAGAGATTTTATTGGGAATTATTGGTTCACATCAGTTGGCGTTCATTGTAAAGGCAAGGGTCAGTGTTCCAGACTCTTTTGCAGATTGATACGTTCCCATGAGTTATGCTATAGTTCCGTCTCGTCGGGATGACCTCGAAGCCCTTGCACTAATACTTATCCACCTTCTCATCCCCGGTGGACTTCCATGGACTCGTAATGGCGTACCTAAAACAGACGAGCAGCACATGCGTATAAAGCGTGCTAAACAATACGCTCATCCAGAGGATCTTTGTCGTGGGTTGCCCTCGGAGTTCGAAGAATTCCTTCGGTATTGCCGACGATTGAAATTTGCTGAACGACCTGATTATGAACACTGGATGAGCGAGTTCCAAGAACTGGCCCGTGAGAATGGGTTTACGGATGTCGACAAGTTTATCTGGCCCCCGCCCCCCCAGGTATGGTTATTACGTGATGCAGTTTTGTTGTGGATGAAAGAACGTCAACCCTAGGCAAAACCGGTTCCACAGAAAGCACATAAGCGTCCTGCGTGCACCAGCTCGAAAATAGAAGATGTACTCCAGGACCTCGCCACGCTCCAGCTTGATCACCGACCAGTCCTCGCCGACCAGACGAATGTGCCTACGCCGAATGCACAGGCGGCGAAGCCAATCAATGTGAAGGAAGAAGACGTTGATGAATTCAGTGATGATTCTACAGCGGGACGCCGAATGCCAGGGCAACGGAAACACCTGCCAACACGCGTTCCTGTACGCATCAAGAAATCAGAACGACTCTCGCGGCTACGGGCGGCAGTGTCAGAATCCACAAACAACACTGCTCTGTCAAAGACTGTGACAGAATTCGTCACAGTCTTCAAGGAGACTGGAGCGTC
>JBBPTJ010000157.1:0-20870 GCA_038094035.1 Pulveroboletus aff. ridleyi
ACTGCCCAGCAGAGAGAAGGAATGCCAGTAACCCTGGCAGGGGAGCTACAAGTGCCATTAGTGTTGTTGAACATAGTTTACCATATTTGAGTAATACAGTCAACTCTCAAATAACCCATATGCCATGCAACCCATACTCCTTTATAGCTATACTTTTTCAATCTCCCAAGTTGGTTCACAGTAAAATATATTATTAACCCCTACTTTTCTATAACCCATAACCCATACTAGGACATAATATTCATTGAGATAACCTCAAAATGGGTGGAATTGTCTGCCAATCACCTCAACTTCATTCACACCTACATTATGAAACCCATTGAAGTGCTAAAAAAAGGCTTACTCACACATTATGATCAGATTCAGGAATGGAAAGCCAAGCTTGAAGCTGAATTGAAAGCTGGCTAGCCCATATCAAAGACTGATGAGGCCCAGTGAGAACTGGCTATGCTCAGACGGGATACAATATGGTATCATGTGGCTGCTTAGAAACCGGCAAGTTGGAGCACAGCACAATCTGGCCAGATATGCACATGTGTGACATGTAGTGACACTCAGTTACATGGACGTTGTCTCCCTCATGTGCTCCTGTACACTACCTTGATAATCTATTCCCCTTCTGTTTAACTCATGCCTCCCCTTTGGACTTGTATCTGCACCAAGCACGGATTTGGATGACCTCACTTGGTCATGAAGTCTACTTGGTACAGGCACTTGAATGAAGCTGATGATTTAGATGAACAGGAACAAATCTGAAGAGCAAGAGATCTACCTCCTGCTGCCCTTGAAAGCCTTGCGGCATTTGAGCGTACTTTGCCTTCAATGGGCTCTGTCTCCTCCATGCTAGATTGCAACTCTTCAAAGCGCACTCGGGAAGAGAATGAGGATGTGGTTAGTCTGCCTCATAAGTCCATGAGAAATACAGTCGAAAAAGATGTCAGTCGTTTCTGCCTAGTACCTAACTATTTCATTGACGATGCCATGGTTTTGAAACTGATTTTTCTGGTTCTCTCCATCTCGTCGGCCATCTCTCCCTCCATCTCATCGGCCATCTCTCCCTCCATCTTGTCTGCCATCTTGTCCTCCATCTTGTCCGCCATCTTGTCCTCCATCTTGTCTGCCGTCTTGTCCACCATCCCGATCTCTGTCTCAAGTGCAGAACGAGTTGGAAATTGACTTCGAATGTTGGATTCCCCTCCGCATTGATGTTGAAGAACTCGCTCAGTTGGCTGTTTTGCCAAGAATCAGACAGGAGCTTGAGTTCCTTGTACTGCTCCAATGCGCCTCGTTAGATGATCCATCAATCAAACTTAGCCAAAGCGGTTTGGAAAGGCTTCGGAACCCCCTACAAGTTCCCCTTTCCATTCCCTGCCCTGGTGTCCGGCACAGCATCTTGATGTATCTTGCTCTTGAGCATAGCTCTCAAAAGGCATACGAACAAACTCATCAATCCATTCAGTGCAACTTTGCGGATTCCCTACATGCTGCCAACGTTCTCTCTTTCAAAGCTGTTGAAAGAACAATTGCAGATTATACTGGAGTGGAGTATGCTGAGCATGACATGTGCCCTGACTTGTGTGTTGGTTTCACAGGTATTGATTTTTCTTCGTTCGCTACAAACTATCCTTTATCTATTTTCTTTGTAGGTCCACTAGCACACCTCGAGAATTGTCCTATGTGTGCGAAGTCTTGCTGGGACCCCAAGCACTTGCACAAAAGTAATGGCCTAGTCAAGGTTCCTGCCAAGAAGTTTACGACCATTTTCCTTGGACCGCAGCTACAGACATTATACCATGACCCACAATCAGCCCAAGATATGCAGTACCTCTACAGAGCCACACAACAGGTCCTCGAGGAACTGCGACATGATGAGAAAATCAATGTCTTCAGCGACATTCCCATGGGCCTCGACTATCTCGGCCCTGTTCTCACTGGCGACATCAAGGAAAATGACGTTGTTCTTATGGTATCGCTTGATGGTATGCAGTTGTATGAGCACAAAGAGTCTGACTGCTGGATGTACGTCTGGATCATTTGTAATCTTGCTCCCAATAAACACTACAAAAAGACTGCTGTTTGCCCTGGTGGGTTTATCCCAGGCCCAAAGAAGCCAAAAAATCTTGACTCATTTCTCTATGTTGGCATGCACCATCTCTCTGTGCTCCAGAAGGAAGGTCTCCCTATTTGGGATGCAGACTGCAATGTCATCTTTCCCTCACATCCATATCTGCTGTTTCCGACTGCGGATGGACCAGGGCTAGTCTATTGGGATGGAATGGTTGGACATAGCGGCAAGAATGGTTGTCGTATCTACTGTGGAATCCCAAGTCGCTGCAAGACGAATGGTAAACATTACTATCCTGTGCTTATCATGCCTCGGGACAGGGTCGCTCATGGAAGTAATCATCCTGACATCAATGTCTTTGAGCTACCCTTGGGCGGATCGTCTACCTATCCCAATAATCTAATGCGACTCATTTCCTCACCCAATCAGACACAGTATGAGCAACACAAGACTGAAATGGGTATCACCAAGGCCCTGCTCATTCTTGGACTTGACCCTTTGTATTCACTTGGTGTCCCGTATTGCTTAACTACAGACATTATGCATCTTGCTGGCAATATCAGTCTGCTTATGCTCTTGCTCTGGCGTGGGGCCATGGAGTGTGATCCTACTGATAGCTGTGACACTTGGGATTGGGCTATCTTTGCCGATAGTCCTACATGGGATCGTTATGGAGAGTCTGTCTACAATGCAGGGGCTTATCTCCCTGGTTCATTTGGCACCTGACCCCGCAACATCGCTGACAAAGTCAACTCTGGCTACAAGACTTGGGAGTTTCAACTGCATACCTTTGGTCTTGGGCCGATTCTTTTGTACAACCTTCTCCCACCCAGATATTTTACCAACTATTGCAAGCTCGTACGTGGATTCCAGATAATGTCACAACATGATATCACACTGCAGTCCCTTATCGATGCTCAATCCCTTCTGTTGCAGTGGGAGAGTGAGTTCGAAAACCTTTATTACCAGTATAAAGAGTCGCATATTCACTTTGTCCAGCCATGTATTTACCAAGTCAACCACCTCGCGACTGAGACACTTCATAAGGGCCCACCTATCTGTTATGCACAGTGGACAATGGAGAGGACGATTGGAAACCTCAAGCAGGAGATCCACCAGCCATCAAATCCCTTCACCAACTTGGTACATGAAGGTGTTCGTCATTGTCGGTGAATAGCCTCTTTTCTCTTATGCCTGAACTTGATCCCCCTCCGAGCCTCCCTGCCAGTACTGTTGATATTGGCGACAGCTATATCCTCCTTAGAAAACGCGACCACTACTTTTTTAGCCCCCCTGCCGAAGATATTGATGCTATCCATGCCTTCCTTGGCTGTGATGAGAATGTCACACACATCAAATGATGGGCCTGACTCAGGCTTCCAAATGGACAGGTTGCCCGATCAGTATGGAGAGAATGCTTGAAAGTGGATGATAAGAGCCGAGTTTCATGCAATATCTCAGTATGTCTTCATCCTACCGTCTGTTCACTCATTGTTGTGCTGACTACGCTTTCCAAGTTTTCCTACCATGAGCAGCTCCACTTTGGAGAAGTTCAATACTTCACTCGGGTACCTCGCAACACTGCAACATATCACACGATCGCCATAATCAAGATGTACTCCCATCCTGACAGTCAACTTTTAGATCTATCAATACAAACTGTTGCTGCTTGTCTTTACACCAACAATGTTGTTGTAGCTGACATCAAAGACATTTGCAGTGTTGTTGCAATGATCCTGAGACAACTTAGATTGCCATCAGGTCAGGTGGAGGAAAGATTCTGTGTGCTATCCCAGCCAGGTATCTCTCTTGTCGACTTAGGTATTCGCTATAACGTTTACGATGATAATGATGACATTGGAGGTGCAGATGTAGAGTAGATCTACATACTAGTTGATATTTCGCTCCAACATTTGCAACCATCCAAACTGCATGCCAAGAACCATTTCAAATTGAGCTCACAGTAGACATTAATCATACACGCCAATAACAGACACATCAGACTGACTTAAACCTCTTCTTCACCCTGCTAACATCCTCTTCATATGGTGGTTCCATCGAAGATGCCTGCTTGAGCCTCAGTCGAAACTCAGATGGAATACTTTTTCCTGGGAGGTCTGCATCCCTTTTTCTCACCACAAGTCTTGCCGTTGGCGTGGCAGTACAAGGTCTAATTGTTTTGCATATCAGTGTGAAATAACTACCATATGTGGCATGTACATCAGAGATGTTCCATCACCTCGAGCTACCGGCAGGGGCACAGTTCATGTAGCTCCATGGCTGCTACCTTCTTTGAGTCGGAGAACTATAGTCTGTTCGAAGTATGGTTAGTATGAAGAGCATCCATATTTTTCCTTACTTTGACACCAGGTGTTGCAATATTCAGTGCAAATGAATAGGTATGCCAATTGGGGATAATGCCATCAATTTCAAGATATGCAGTATCACCTAGAACATGGAGGGCAGAGGTCTTGTCAATTGCCCACATGTTATCAGTTTGAAACATATTGGATATGGCGATCAAGCAAAAGAAAACTTTTTCGATCAGTACAGGTTATGGAAGTTGCCGGCAGAGTTTCTACTATCTTATCTGAAAATTCGTCCTCAACACATCCTTGCTTTCATACCACACAGGGTCCTCATGGAATCAGCAGCTGAAAAATACTCTTTCATGGAGTCCCAGGCATTTGCTCTATCAGCTCCAACTCCAACAGCTTACCATGGAACTAACTAGTTTACAACTCTGTTCACTCCGTCGGCTATATATAGTTATCCCCATCAGGTAGTGTTTCACCAAGATCTTATTGACTCACGGACATTTTTACATTATTGGTGGCACCAGCATTAGCAACTATCTGGCCATGTCGACCAGAATTTCTACATGACTCTTTATGAATGCTGCAGGAATCTTGAGCTCGAGATCGTAGCACTAAGAACTGAATGGGACACTTTGAAGTGAGTTAAAATCTTATTATTGTGTTTCAACTACCGTTATTCGCACATATAGGGAAATCTGCAACTTGCACAGCCACCCTCAGGGTTCGGATTCGAAGTTGGAGTCGATTGATCTCACAACCAGCTTCTTGCCTGCTGGTGACGATGAGGTTAGTAACGAGAGCCCTTATCCTGGCCTCCTCTTTTGGAAATAGAGTGATTGGACAGAGTGGAAGCGAAACACTGAATACCAGGACCTCAAGTCATGCGGTACAATTCCTTACCTCGAGAAGAAGGATGGTGAGCTCATAGACCATGAGATGGTGCAGGCCATCAAAAAGACCATGCGTGCTGTGTTCATGGAACTTGGCAAGAAAGGTATGGTGCCAGCAACATGGGGCTGCATAAGCACCTCCAGTAATGTGTTATTCAAGACTATCATGGAGAGCGCACACCTCATCTTCAAATATGCTTACCGTGGGTGGAAACTGGAACACCTGGTGACTAATGAGTACTCACAGTGGAAGCGAAACCACCTCAACATGGATGGGGCCTTGCTAGACAAAAGCCAGAAGAAGAAATTGATGAAGCAGGAAGCCCAGGAGATCGATATTGATGTCAAAGGAGACATTGTTGACTTAGCTAACTGCGCAAGTGCCAACGATGAGGCCAAAGGAAAAAAGAGAAAGCAGAGCATTGAGCCAACCCAGTCAGATGTCGTCACAAAGAGAGGTACACTTCAGCAGGTTTCAGAGAAAGATGCTGACTGCTTTGCAGCTGCACTAGAGATACCTGATACCATACCACATAGCGCCCCAGTTGACATCCTGTCTGCTAGCTATAAGTCTGCTAGCCACAGCGTCATGATTCCACCCACCACTGGTTCTATGCCTGCCCGGTATAGCGAAGCACTGCCTGTTGCCAGCATGTGTTTTACCACCCATTCCATTGATGTTACGCTCAATTCTACTGCTACTGTGACTACCCAGTCCATGAACATTCCACCTACTGCCGCTGAGCTGGAGCTGGCCCAGACTGCGATAGTCCAACCCACTGTTACCCCACCCAAGTTCTCTAAGGCCGTCCATCTTCAACTGACTGTCAACGTGTCTTCCATGGCTACAAATATCGAGCCCATTGCAAGCGGCGTATTATCTACATTTGAATCTATTGATACTGATTCCGTCAACATTCAACCTGCTGCTGTTGTGCCTGAGATGGGTGAGTCTGCTAGCACCTATTCTGTTAGCATTGAACCAGCCAGCATAGCATCCAACAATACCATGGTCACCAGTATTGAGCCCACTCAGCCTACCAATGCGGACATCAGGAAGACAAGAAATGTCAAGTTAGTCGTCAAGAATCCGCTATGAGCCAACCATTGGGGACGCTGTAGGAGACGGAAGTCTCCTGTTGTGCAAATACCCGATTTCTCCAGTCCATGATGTTCTGTGTCCGTCCGGGTAGGTTTTGGTTGTCAGGTTTGATTCATCTGGTCCGGATTAGCTTAATCTGGTCCCGGATCGATGTTTTCCGACCCGGATCCGGTCTGGATTGATCCCAGATACATGCTGATTTGCTCGGGTCTTTAGCTACCTTTGTTACTTCACCTTCGTAAGTCCTAGGGAATGCCCTGGACTATAAAAGTGTGTCCCTAGAGTTTTAATACATCTTTCCGCATCTTTCTTTCCCTCCACTTTCTGTCTGTCTGAGAAGGGAGCTGCCTAGGTCCTCTACTCACTTTGGCCTGTCTTTCCTGTCCCCCTCCCTTGGGTCGAGTCCTATACTTGCACCCTTTCTTTTTCTAGTCCTTATCCTCTCCGGATAGGATTAGTGTTTTACAATGCTATTATATATTGACATCCATCGCTGTAATTCAATGTGTTCATTGGCCACTGCTAATGTCAATATTCCCACACTCCCACCCCCACCACCCGAGTCCACATTGCCTGCGCCTGTTCCGACCACCGCTAAATCGAGGAAGCCACAAGGGAGGATGCACGTATCTTCCAAGCTAGCTGGAAGGTGCATATGCCTATCATGTATGATGGCCTGCTCACCCATATAACAGTAATCTATGTGCACAGCGATGGTTAAAGCAAATCAATACTACTGGTACAAAGGAAGAGTTCAAGCAATACTGGGAGGCTTTGGGTGATGAAAAGAAGGAGGTGATGTTTTTTCACCTTTATGATAATCCCCTACATTTAAAATGACACCTGCAGGCATATGAAGATGAAGTTAAAGCCATAGTGAGTGTAGTCATGCCACACAAGCGAGTTTTCTGATATCAGTGATAGGTCATGCGCAAGGGGTGGTCTAGCAGGACCTTGTGCAATAGCAAAATGTACTAGACTGTCCTCACCCTGCCACTCCGCATGCTATTCAACTATGCTGCCTTCAAGATGCTCTCGTTTCTCTTTCGGCGGACTCTCTTGTCTCTCTTTGGCGGACTCTCTTGTCTCTCTTTGGCGGACTCTCTCGTCTCTCTTTCGGCAGACTCCTGTGATTCATGTGGGCACACCGTGCACGCCCCAGCAGGGGCCTAGATGTGACGACAACATCCAAACACAACCAAGCACATTCAATCTGTTGTATGTATACTGCACTGTACCACATCATATCGTATCATAGATTCCAGTCGAGTAGCGTAATAACAGATCACAATTGGACACATTGGACCACAAACGAGTTAATGAGACCACATAAGTGAGCCTAAATGAGCATCTCTGATCATATACAATATGTGCAGATGTGATCCACAAGCATAGCAATAAGTTCTTGGGAACATATTGAGACACATACAATCATACAGTGCACGATTGAGCCATCAGAGGATGGAGATGCTCATATATGTTTTAGTGTGAATCCAACATATTCGAAAACATTTGGTATGACTCAGGAAATAAAGTGATATGTTATTCATCCCACTTTATATCTGAAATATGCTACAGTGTGTAGACGATGTGAACACACCTGTTCCATCACATTGCATCTGATCCGAACATGATCAATTCTCACTGGGGATGAGGACTGGCTGTTATATCATATATGCTAACCTATGTAATTATTTTTCATCACCCCTTTTCTTTTCTGATCACATGACCAGATCATATGCCTTTGGTCTAGACCTATGATGTCATATGACATCATGCCTCATGGTCAATACTCCCTTTTAATTACCATCACTACTACTTCCCTATCACAGAACCCTCTCACAACCATGAGATATCACATCCTATTTAAGTAGTCATTCCCACCTTATCATACCACACCCTGTATGCATGGCATGGTCTGTGCACAGTAGCACCACATATATAAAGGGTGCATCCTTAGCTGGTATCTCCAGCTTTGGCCACTTGTTCCTTGGATTAAAACCTTGGACAATAAGTGCTCTCCTAAGTTCACTTCTCCTCTGCAAGGTCTTACAGCAGACCTTCAGTTGCTTGGCTTTGGTGTTTGTGCATTCACATAACACTGGCTAGATAGTGATGGAAATTTGATAGATGAAGAAAGGCTGAGCTGTTTCAAGGCATGCAATGGGTTGAAGGATGTAAAGCAGCATGGTGAAGGTGCCTCTGCATCATCTGACACAATCAAGAAGGAGTGGCTATGTCTATAGGACTTAATCAAAAAGGGGGGTTACAAACCCTGTAATATTTTCAATGCTGATGAGACATTTTAATTCTATGTATGAGTTTTTTATTGGGTCTGACTCTGGTGTGGCCATGCAGGCTCAGTGGTACAATCATTTTTGCAATATACCTCCAGATCATGGACTTATAGACTCACAGACCTCTGAAATTAAGGGAAAGATATCAGGAACAACACAAACAACTCAAAGTGAGAAGTAAGTGAGGCTGAAACCATAAGACAGACTAAAGTGCAGCATTGGCACACACATAGAGAATGACCTACAGTGATGAGAATTCCAAGAATGAAGGCTACTTTACAGGATATGTACTACTTATATAGGTAACTACTAACCCTAATGCCTGTAAGCCCTAAGCAACGATCAAGATCTGGTTAAGATCCAAGCAAAGCCCTTGACCTGAGATTGCTAACGGATCAACAATCTATGGATATAAATAAGTAAATGCAATTGATCTATGATCAGATGTGAAATATAAGTAAGCTGGTTGCTAAGTGGCTGATAAATAGAATGGAATGATGTCATAAATATGCAGTGATGTCATAGGTCCTGTCAATAGGCTGGACCTTGACGTAGTGGAATGAAAGAGTGCAAATGAGGGTAGTCTAGACCTGAATTAGTGAAATGTGAAAGGGATGCTAATGTAAGCAGATAAATTAGGGGAAAGGAATAGAATAATCGTGAGAATATATTGTAATATGGGCATTAAGAGGTTGAGAAATTCATGGTTCTGACAAAAGAAGAATCAGCTTACATATCTGTTCATAATAAATGCTAATAGTTCAAAAATTACTGTCACAATGCAAAGGCATGGATAATTACATAGATGATGCCATATTCTGTGGTCCCAGCAAAGAGATTGTGAATGAGGTCAAGGCTCTCTTCATGAAGAAGTGGGAATGTCAAGATCTTGGTGTAGCCACTGAGTTTCTCCATATGCGCATACGCCGCTCAGGATGCCAGGTCTTAATTGATCAGTGTGAATACCTTGAAAAGGTCCTAGCGCGCTTCTTTCCCTCGTACCATGTGGCACCCCACCAGGACCCTGAAACATCTCGGTGATGAAGAAGCAAACTCCAGAAATCAAACCTCAGAATCCTCATGACCACCCCTCCTACAGGGACTAACTCGGGAGGGACAGGCCTAGCTCCCAGGGCCCCAACACCCATGGCTCCAGCAACAAGAGCCACCCATAACTCCATGTCATCTCAAATTCGCACCACGGAAGACATCATTAACCTAGAAAACCATAGCATCACGGACTCAGTTACTGGTGCGCGTCATCTAGATAAGCACCTACTTACCATCAAAGGCAACCCCCACTCCCCTGAACACCTTATCAACGTTCTCTTCCATATTACGCAAATCAAAGGTGTCCCTTTGCCAGCCCATGAATGTATACACGCAGTAGCATTCCTCCTTCAGAAGAAAATTGAAAGCCAGATAGTCGAAGCCATCATCTCCCAAATCACCCCCACTCTCACTAACGAAGTTGCCCACAGAGTCATAACCGCAATTTCGACACACGTAGGACAACTCATAACAGCCAACGATACGCTCTCAACCTCCCTCAATTCCCTCCAAAAAACAATAGCCAATATCAATCCTAACTCAGAACTCACAACCACAATCGACAAAATCAGCTCAACTATAACAGCAATCAGCTCCGGAATGGAAGAAATCAAACATGCTGTGGAACAAATGACCCCACCCCTCAAGACAACCCAAGATGGCATCAAAACACTCCTCAAATCACTGAATGACAACCTGTGCGAAAACCCCAGACCTCAAACCTCAACCCGCACCTACAGCAACGTCGCCCGCCCCCACACCAACCAGGCAACCATACTTACCACCTCCCCCACTAACAATCCTTCCTCAGCTACAGCAGCAATGGCAACCACCAGCAGATCAACCCTATGCAACCAACAAGTTCTTATCGACCCAGCCTGTAACCACTCTCTCCACCCCCCCGACCAACCATCAACCACCATAGCAGACCAACTCCAAGGACTTATCAATGAACTCAAAGACGACCAATCCCCGACCCTCCTTATCCAAGCCATCACCCGCCTCAAAAACAGTGGCATCCTCTTAGAATTCAATAGCGCCGCCTCAGCAGATTGGATTCAACAACCAAACAACAAAACGTGCTTCCTCGACAAACTCAAAATGCCAGCAGAGATCAAAGACCGTATCTATCCAATCGTCGTCACATTCGTATCCATCCAAACGAAAATAGAAGACCAGAGCTGGCTACAAGCGTTAGAACAAGAAAATAACCTCAAAACAGGCTCCATCACAACAGCTAAGTGGATCAAAAACATCTCTTGTCATTCCCCCACTCAGAAAGTCACTCACGTACTACTCAACCTTTCAGACCCACACGCTGCAAATACCCTCCTTAGCAAAGGAGTATACGTCCAAAAAGAAAAACTTTAAGCAACGAAAGACAAAAGAGACCCACTACGATGCATTCACTGCCAAGGTTGGAGCCACCTAGCCAGAGACTGCACAGCCGCCCACGATACATGCGCTAACTGTGGCCACGCCCATCGCACCAACAACTGCAATGCTGGAATTCACAAAACCTTCTGCGTCAACTGCAAAGAAAAAGGACACCCCAGCAGTGCCCCTACGTGCCCGTCATACCTCAACAAACGAGCAGAATTAGATGCTAAGCACCCTGAGAACCTCATGCCATATTTTCCCACTGATGAACTCTGGACACGGGCGACGATCTCCACAAACACGATAATCCCCGTCTAACCCCGACCCAACACCATAAGACGTACACACACCCAACGACCTTTGAAGCAAACCACCCTCAACCCAATACTCAACCAACACAACCGCTTCCCCCCCCCCTCAAATCAACCTACAAGCCAGAACAATACCAGGCCCTTCAAATGGGCGCCCTAATCAAGCAAACCTCTCATGACTAACGCAAACCAACAGAACACAAACCCAACACGTCTGAGGATCTGGCAACAAAACCTAAACAAATCTCTTACCGCTCAACTCTCACTCCTCAATGACCCCGATACCGACAAATACGATATTCTAATCCTTCAAGAACCCCACATCAACTTCCTCAAACTCACCACTGCCAACCGTCACTACCACGTTCTCTACCCATCAACACATCTTGGTAACGACAGAACCAAAACCCGAGCAGTAACGTTCATATCCACACATCTCAACACTAACTCCTGGTCACAGATATCTTACCCATCACCTGACATAGTGGTTACTCAACTTGTAGGCACTTTCGGCAAATGCACCATACTCAACATTTACAACAGCTGCACTGACAATCAAATGATCCTAACGCTTAACGACTACCTGGATGCTCACATCAACATCATACGACCAAACCCCCACGACCACATATTATGGCTAGGTGATTTCAACCGACACCACCCCCTATGGGAAGAAGAACGAAACTCCCACCTACTCACCAACCATCACCTAGACCACGTGCAACTGCTAATTGAACTACTAGCAGACTGGGGAATGGTTATGGCCCTACCCAAAGACACGCCAATGTTGAAGGCCCTCACAATGAAGAATTGGACACAGCCAGACAACGTATTCTGCACTGAAAACATGACCGAATCACTAATACAATGTTACACAGATCCCTCACGACGCGGCCCCTGCACAGACCACATACCCATCCTCACCACCCTAGACCTTCAAATCCCTCCAACCCTCGAATGCCTGACCCACAACTTTCGCAACGTCGACTGGAAAAAATTC
The DNA here is from genome assembly GCA_038094035.1 of Pulveroboletus aff. ridleyi. Lineage (NCBI taxonomy): Eukaryota > Fungi > Basidiomycota > Agaricomycetes > Boletales > Boletaceae > Pulveroboletus > Pulveroboletus aff. ridleyi. Next base: position 12,414 of record JBBPTJ010000157.1, read on the forward strand.
AACGAAGCCCTCAAAGAAAAACTCAACCCGATCCCTACCAACTACCCTATACTCACTGAAGAAGAATACCAGCGTAATGCATGCAGCGTAACATCCGCCATCACCTCCACTGTCAGAACCGTCCATTTCTCTTCTCTCTCTCTCTTATCTTATCTTATCACATCACGTGATCTTCCCTTATCTCATCTTATCTCGAACATTCCAGAACATTCCATCTATGACATCATCGCTTATATAATCATTCCATCGCATTCTATGAAGTTCCATTACCACAATATGTACAAACAGTAGTTAGGTATATAAGTAGTATACTCGCCTGTACTTTTCCTTACGCTTGGAATTCTCATTCTTTGTGTCGCATTCTCTCTTAGAGTGTGGCCTGATATAATTCCAAGCATAATTCTTCATCGTCGATGACAGCGAGCGCAGTCCCGCCTCGCCTAGTCATATCACTTCCTCTTTACACAACATCACTTTGCCTTTGCGTTGAGCCCTCTGCTCTGCACTGTTCTACTCCCACATTTCACATTATCACACCCATCCTCGTTTCTTCACCCTATTCCCATACCGCTTGTCTCTGCCTCTAGGCATTGAGTTCCTTTGTACCCCCACAGAACGAGCACGCGTGAGCTTTTATCCGCCGCAGAAGATTTTCACAGGAGTCTTCACCGACTTTAAAAGAGTGTTTATTGGATTCGTCCACGCATAGCTGCGTTAAAGCCACCCGGGTCCAGGGTTAAGGAACATAGAGCACAAGCACCACTTGACGGGCTCCCACATACACGGTTACCAGTAGTCATACGGTCATCCGCCGTTATAAATAAGGATAAAGTTGCTGTTAGCCCATAGTGCACTAGGGCGCGACCTCTGTGATTTGAGGGAGCCAGGTTCGCGGAATACCTGTGACGTCCGCCGTTCACACACGAAACGCGCCAACACCGTTTGTTAGCGAACATCTACCCTCTTGCTGGAACCCACACCAGCCAAATCAAGTTGTTTGAAGAAGCTCCGAGCCGAAGAAGCCCTGGAGTTTGAAGGACCATCATTTTCCCGCATTCAGTCGCGCCCACTAGGAAGTTCTTCGGAAGAACCTAGCAGTGAGCAGACAAAGCGTATATCCGTTGCAACCCCCCTCTCCTCTAAGCCAATGTCTGACGGAGGATACCCTCCCGTTACTTACACCTACGAGGACGAAAGTCTCTCGTTCTCTGAATGATATGAGAGCTGGGCCTGTCTCTATAAACAGGACCCCCTCCTACATCCAGTGTCGAAGGCACCACCTCCTCCTACTTCGCAAATGTTCCGTAGCGAGCGGTTACTCGCACAGTCCCCCCAGAGCAAGGGGAAGAAAAAGGCTCCAGCGCCATGGCTGTCCGAGTCTTCGGCCGGTGACAGCTCTGACTCCGAGCTGGCCCCGAAGCGCCCCGCTCGCTCCCCGATCCGCTTAACTCCCCGGGTAAACCTGCCCAAAACCCGAGGGAACCCGCTGGGCAAATCTGTCGCCCCCAAGCCCTTCGTATACAAGGGCAACAAAGCCAAGTACCGTGCATGGCAAACAACCGTGCAGAACTACCTTCTGGGATTCGACGCCGAACCCACGGATCACCAGAAGATCATCATCACCCTTGGGTTCATGGGAGGTGAAGATGCCAATCCCACAAGGAGGTTCGCCAACCTCTACTTCGAAGAGAAGATCGGCACACAAGACTGGGAAGAGTTCACGCTCGACCTAGACAAGCATTTCTGACCTGTGACGGCCCGGAGGGAGGCCTATGAGAAACTGATGACTCTCAAGCAGGGAGGAGATTCAATCGAGGACTTCTTCGTCAGAATGTCCCAACTCATGGCAGAAGCAGGATGCCGCCATAATGAAGAGTTTGACGAACAGCTGGTCCGCGTCTGCCAGCAAGGAGTAAAAGACGAAATTGTGACCTTCGCTGAGCAGGAGTCATCCGCTCTTTGCCTTAGCAAGGACATTAAGAAATGGGAGAGGCACCTCCGCCACGCCGAGGCTGCCCTTGCCTCCCGAAAACTCAGAAGGTCTGGAGGGACTCAAAAACCTCAATTCACGCCACGCTGGTCTAGGCCAGCAAACAAGGAAACCCCCGCCGAGGCTCCCAAGCCTTCCAGCTTCATTGCCGCCAACCCGGCACCGTTGAAAGAGGTTGGAACATTCGGTGGCCAGGGGAAACCTATGGACATCAACAAGGCCAGAGCGGAAGGGCTCTGCTTCAAGTGTGGGAAGCCATGGCCATGTGCGGACCACAAACCCAAACCTCGTCCGCCCCGAATGAGGTATATTGAATTCAAAGGGGCCAAAATATTCTACCAGAATGCAGAGGAGCTGGCAGAATGTATGAAGATGGTGGAAAAAAATGAGCAGGGTTTTGGAAACGACGAGTAGATACAGGTCGCTCTACCTCGTCTAATGTAGTTACCGTTCCAGACAACAAATTTAATGTTCTATCCGTTGAAACGTGTGACGAGACCAAACCCGAACCTAAGTACACTATTCTGAAACGTGAGACACCGCTACGGATTAAACGCGGTGATAAAAAGATCCCTCTTCCCGAGCGAGGAACCCCTGGTGTGGCAGGGTATGATCTGTACGCAGCGGAAGAGTGTATCGTGCCAAAACGAGGACAGGCTCTTGTAAACACTAAGCTTTCTATGGCCGTTCCTGCGGGGCATTATGGCAGAATCGCACCCCGATCTGGTTTAGCCGTAAAAGCTTCTATAACCACCGGAGCTGGGGTAATAGACTCTGATTACAGGGGGGAGGTAAAAGTCCTCCTTGTCAATAATTCCGATAAGGACTTCTCGGTGAAAGTCGCTGATAAGATAGCGCAATTGATACTTGAGAAAATTTCAAACCCTCCAGTCAAAGAGGTAGAAACCCTCGACGAAACAAAATGAGGCTCTCAAGGATTTGGTAGCATGGACGCCAAACCAAAAAAGATCCGATCTCACTGAAGAGCCTGATGGGAAAATACCGTCAATCCATAGTCGATCCGCTGGATAAAACAACAGGCAGAAAAAGACATAGACGTAGCCAAAAAACACCTCACGTCTTTCGTCCATGAGACCCGACAAACAGAAGTCGACACCCAGCTCGTCCAAGACCTACGGGAAATGTCCATGGAGGATGCTACGTGGGTACTGAGAGACCTCCAAAAGAAGCCTAAGTTCAAAAAGGCTTCCGAACGGAGAAGACAACGAAACTCTTTCGAGGTACCTGCGGAGATATCCATGGACAGCGGACACAAATTCGAGGTTAAGGCCCTCATCGACTCCGGATGCACTGGCTCGTCCATAGATGCCGAATGTGTCAAGGCCAATGCCCTCGATACACACCCGCTCCCCAGGCCTATAAAAGTCTATAATGCCGATGGTTCCCACAATACAGGAGGCGAGATCAAGGAGTTTGTCATCATTGAGATGAAAATACTCGACCACTCCGAGAAAATCGCACTGGCCGTCACCAATCTAGGGCCAAACTCCATCTTCCTGGGACACGATTGGCTAAAGACTCATAACCCCTCAATCGACTGGCCTACAGGCCGAATAGAGTTCCGATGTGAGAATGACCATCTCCCCGGACTCATTGACGAGGAGGACGAAGAAGAGGAGTTCTGATTCTCTCAAGGAGATCGACTCTTCAAAATCGACATGGAGGCATACCGGAACACGTCCATGGAGATAGCCGCCAAGGAATTCGCTCAGAAAAAGAAAAAGACCTTCGAGGAAGCAGCCCCCGAATATATACATGACTTCGCCGACGTCTTCGCCAAGGAGTCGTTCGACGAACTGCCCCCTTGAAGACCCTGGGACCACGTGATCAAACTCCTACCCGGAGATCATACCATCGATTGCAAGACATACCCGCTCAGTCCCGGAGAACAAACTGAGCTAGATGCATTCCTGGAAGAAAATCTCAAATCCGGACGCATCCGCCCCTCCAAGTCCCCATTCGCCTCCGCGTTCTTCTTCATCAAAAAGAAGGATGGAAGACTCCGCCCCATACAAGACTACCGAAAATTAAATGGAGTCACCATCCGAAATCGATATCCCCTCCTGTTAATCAACAAACTGGTGGACAAACTCAAGTCTGCCAAGTACTACACCAAGTTCGACGTGCGATGGGGGTACAACAACGTGAGGATGAAAGAAGGAGACGAATGGAAAGCTGCGTTCCGGACCAACCGAGGGTTATTCGAACCTCTCGTAATGTTCTTCGGACTCACCAACTCACCGGCAACGTTCCAGACCATGATGAATTCCCTGTTCAAAGAACTCATCAACAGAGGAGTCGTTGTCATGTACATAGACGACATCATGATCTTCACCAGCGACCTCGAAGAACACTGAAAGGTGGTGAGAGAAGTCCTCGAGATACTCCGGAGAGAACACCTCTATCTGCGCCACGACAAGTGCGACTTTGAGGTCCAGGAGACCGAGTTCCTCGGAATCATAGTGTCGCAGAATAAGGTCAAAATGGAACCCAAGAAGGTGCAGGCTATCCTTGACTGGCCCGTACCCACCACCCGAAAACAACTCCGCGGGTTCTTGGGATTCCTCAACTTTTACCAGAGGTTCATAAAGGATTTCGCCAAAAAAGTGAGACCCCTGAACGCACTCACCTTGGAAAAGAACGAGTTCAAATGGACAGACGAGTGTCAATGAGCGATGGATCAACTCAAGGAAACAATATCCACAGCTCCAGCACTCGCAATGCCAACGGACACGGACCCCTTCCGAGTAGAAACCAATGGGTCAGGAATTGGAGTGGGCGCCATGCTCTCCCAATGCCAAAATGGAGTATGGCATCCGATTGCCTTCATCTCCAAATCCTTGAACGACGCTGAAAGAAACTATCACGCCGCAGACCTGGAAATGCTCGCTGTCATCTACGCACTCCAGGAATGGCGTCAATACCTCCTTGGCGCCCTACATCCATTCGAGGTCCTCACAGACCATAAAAACCTCGAATTCTACAAAAAACCCATCGACCTCTCCCGCCGTCAAGCCAGATGGCAACAAATCATCCAGGAGTACGACTTCACCTTCGTTCATCGTCCTGGGAAAACAAACCCAGCTGATTCTCTGTCCCGGAGGCCAGACTTTGAAAAGGGGGTGGAACTCGACAACTCCCAACAAATCCTACTTCCTCCCAAATACTTCCCAGAATCCAAAGCCGTGAGTGAGTCATCGCCAGCCGAGGAACAAGTCCGCACCATCCAAGTCGAGACCATAACGTCCAAAATTACCAGAAACCAACACAAGGCTGAGAAATTCGCCAAGGATGGTATCCAAAACAAGGAGTCTCATTGGAAAAGAAAAGACGGACTCATATACTGGAAGGAGTTGCTCTATGTCCCCCAAGTACCCGAACTATGGGAAGAAATCATCGTCCAAAACCACGACCATCCGATGGCAGGACACCCAGGCGCAAAACGAACACACGACCTCATCCTGACCAAATACTATTGGCCGATGCTCAAAAAGGACGTAGAGCAGTACGTAAAAGGGTGTGACCGATGCCAAAAAGCCAAGACCACCCATCAAGCGGGAAGAACCCCACTTAACCCCCACGAAACTCCCAATCACCCGTGGGAAATCATTTCGCTCGATATCATCGGCCCACTACCTGAATCACAAGGACACGACGCCATACTCGTCATAGTAGACAGATTCTCAAAAATGATAAGGCTATTCCCGATCTCTTCTTCAATCACCGCAAAAGGAGTAGCTACTATATTTAGAGATCAAATATTTAAACTTCATGGCACCCCTTGAAAGGTTATCTCCGATCATGGGCCACAATTCGTATCTACCTTCATGAAGGACCTGTATACCCTGCTTAAAATCGAAGGGAACCCCTCTATGGCCTACCACCCCCAAACTGACGGCTAAACCGAAAGAAAGAACTCAGAAGTAGAGTTATACCTTCGACTATACGTCAACCACAAGCAGAATGACTGGGCAGAATGGCTAGCCCTAGCCGAGTTCGCACACAATCAGAAAACCACCAGTGCAACCAGTACCTCGCCGTTCCTGCTGAACTTCAGACACCAACCCACAATATCCGAAGACAGTCACATCCAAGTCCGAAATGAAGACGCTACACAGTTCGTGACCAAGATGAGAGAATCGCGCGAACAAGCGAAAACGGCGTTGGAAAAGGCGTCAGCCGAGATGAAAAAGTACTATGACCGAAAGACATGAGAGATCCGCGAATACAAACCCGGAGATCTCGTGCTCGTAGACACGGCCCACATCCGAACCAATCGTCCGACCAAGAAACTTGACGACAAGAAGCACGGACCGTTCAAAGTCCTAAAGAAAGTCGGACCTGCCACCTACGAACTCGCCTTACCCAAAACTTGGCGAACGATTCACCCGGTCTTCCACGAGTCCCATCTCTGGCCATACGAAACCGGCTCATTCCCATCACAAAAGAAACCTCCCCCACCCGATCCGGTCATCATCCAACAAAAACCAGAGTACGAAGTGGAGGAAATAGTTGACTCTCGGAAGAAGCGTGGCAAAACGGAGTATCTCATACAGTGGAAAGGTTACCCAAAAGAAGACAGAACTTGGGAACCAAAAACCAACGTCACAAACGCTCCCAAAATGGTTGAGCAATTCCACGAACGAAATCCGTCCGCCATACGGGTCATCTGCGACGATACTTGTGACCAAGATTGTTGCAATTCTCCATTCACGCCCTTCTTCGAGCGACAAAGCATCCGTGACTTCGCCGAAACCGTAAACCGTCTTCCCCAACACCTCTTCGATTTATAATCATTCCATCGCATTCTATGAAGTTCCATTACCACAATATGTACAAACAGTAGTTAGGTATATAAGTAGTGTACTCGCCTGTACTTTTCCTTACGCTTGGAATTCTCATTCTTTGTGTCGCATTCTCTCTTAGAGTGTGGCCTGATATCCACCATTCTTACTCACATCCACACATCCAGACCTTGCCACCTCTCGAAGAGATGGTGGAACCGTGATCTCACCAACATGCACAAGGAAAACAACCAGCTAGCAGCACGTTCACACAAACTCAAGGGCCTACCCAATGACCCCATCCACAAAGAATATTGCACACACCAGAACACCTACTCTGAGGCAATAAAGAAAACCAAGCACGAGCACTGGGAGGAATGGCTCGAAAATATCAATAGCGAGGAAATCTGGATCGCCAACAAATACCTCAACACAGAACCCTCTGATGGCAGCCCATCTAGAATACCCACCCTCAACATCAACCAATCAGATGGTTCTCGCAAGCAACTTAAGACCAATGCCGAAAAAAGTCATGCCCTAGCTAGCTCCTTTTTCCCTCCTCCCCCTGCCTCTTCCACAGTCCCTACTGACTACATATACCCAGACCCTCTACCGGACCCGACAGACATCACAACTGAAATAATAAATCGAGCCATCAAAAAACTAAGTCCCATGAAAGCCCCAGGACCTGATGGCATAAGAAACATAGTGTTTCAACGTTGTACCTCAACGCTAACTCCTCACCTCCTCAGACTCTTCAAGACTACTATCCGACTCAACACATATTTCAATCCATGGAGGGAATTTACAACAATAGTCCTCCGCAAACTGGGTAAACCGGACTACACGGTAACAAAAGCATATCGCCCCATAGCTCTACTAAACACCACAGGAAAGCTACTAACTTCCATCATAGCAGACCAAATCACATACACCCTAGAAAACAACAACCTTCTACCCAGTACTCACTTCAGAGGATGCCTGGGACACTCAACCACCGATTCACTTCACCTGCTCGAGGCAACGATCAAGAATGCTTGGAGGGCCGGGAAAGTAGTTTTGGCACTCTTCCTTGACATAGAAGGCGCCTTCCCCAATGCTGTCACAGACCATCTCCTCCATAACATGAAAAAGAGAAGAATCCCAACCTCACTGGTCAATCTTACGGCATAAGCACTCTGCAACCGACGCACTAGACTAAGCTTTGATGGATCTCTCTCCGACTGGATAAGCATCACTAACAGAATTGGACAGGGAGACCCACTCTCGATGATCCTATACATCATCTACAATTTAGACCTGGTAGAAACCACCCAAGACCATAAAGAAGTAACCCTTGCCTTTGTGGATGATATGGCCTACCTCGCCATCGGTAAAAACTTCAATGAAACTAACCACATCCTCACAGATATGCTCAAATGCCCAGATGGAGGATTGACAGAACTATCATTTCATTTCGTTTCATTTTCCATTTACCCCTATCTTCACCATCTTCGCGATTCCCCCAGAACATTCCATGACGTCATAGGTCCAGACCCTACGTCATCGCCAAGCCCATGACTCATCATGACGTCATTGATTAGTGAGCATCAGTCAGCGTATTACTCATCTATCCCACACTTGCCCTAAACTCCTACTATACATATATATATCCGTCGATAC
>JBBPTJ010000158.1:0-20855 GCA_038094035.1 Pulveroboletus aff. ridleyi
GCACAGGGATGGAGGGTGAACTGGGGCGAAGCTAATGGCTATGTACTGTAAGCGAAGAATGGAGCGTAACACTAAGAACAAGGAATGCTAAATACAGAGGGTCTGGGGTGTCAGGGATGTGGACTCATCGAGAATGCACTGGAGGTCACAGGAAAGGTGTCCGGAGTTGTCCGGAGTTAAGTCCGGAGTACTGGATTCGATGGATATGACATGGTCAATGAGTCATCTATACCTACCGCTTTCCTACCAGCACGCCTGAGGATGTCTGCAGGACTTACAGGGGTAATACTACAATCAGCTGAATCCATTGGCTCGAAACCAGATCTAACTACAGTGTCACTATTGTCCCTAATCAAGGGGTCCAAAAGTGCAGTAACTATTTTTTTGATGTTAAGTCAGTTTTCTAATTTTTTGTTTTGTTTTTCGGCTTTTAATCATGCAGTGAATAAACTATCGCCAACCAGTACCCTATTCCTGGTCAGCAGCTTCCTTTTAAAGCCTCAGACACTTTTGCCTTGGCTTCGTTTTCAAAGATGTCAGCCCAGTATGCATGGGCCTCATCTGACATGTATTCTTGTCAGCTTGACATAGCCGACTGGATGGCCGTTTGCACTTGAGGCACAGGAGATTGATTGGCTGGTGGGTCCTCCACCCACGCTTCAGTGTAATACCTGTCGGCGCCGGGTATCCAGACTTGCTGGAGGTTTTGGGGCTTTGGCTGAGCCTGTCCTTGTTGCAGGCCTCTCAGCTTCCACGGTTTCTGGCAGTATCTTTGTATGTGGCCTGCCTCACCACAATTGTAACACATAATTGCCAGGTTTGTTAGCTGCCCAGTGACAGCATCAATCTGCATGGGTGCACCACACCCAGGTTGGGTTCCGTATTGTGTAAACCACTGGTTAGGTGGTGGACCATTGGGAGGATTGTATCTATGAGGCCCCCACTGCCTTGGTGGTTGGAATGTTCCACAAACCTGGGTACCTCAAACCACAGAGGTACCACCCTAGTGCACTATGGGCAAGCAGCAACTTTATCCTTATTTATAATGGTGGACGACCATATGAATATCTGTTTGGGTGATATGCCCTGGCCCTTCATGCGGTGCCACTACACTCATCCCTTATGCCTGGGCCCGGCAACCACAATACATGGATTTGCTTTCTTTCTTGATTCTTCTGAGGCAGATAAACACTCACCCACTCTCGGTAATTGTCAGGAACTAACCTAGAGCATAAAGTATGCCTAAGGATGTCCAGGCCTCCACTCTGGGAATGAGAGCGAAAGGACTAGAATATCGAGCACGAAGCCTAATCTACAGGCGAGTGCTATGACTATATACTACTGTCTAAGCCCAAAACCCTAAGTAAACCCTGTAGCTTGGGTTGAGGGCTACTTAATAATGGATATTAAATAATGATGGGAATGGAACCCTAAATATGATGGCTGAATAAATTAGAAATGGAATGATGTCATGGTCTAGCCTATGACATAATAGAATGATCTAGAAGGATCTACCTGAATCTAGATAAGATAATGAATGATAATTGTTAACCTGTGGCGATAAGATAAAATAAAGGAAAATGATAAAAGGGGAAATAAATAGGTTCTGTCAGTAATCTCTGTAAAATCTGAGCCCTGAATGTCAGGTGGGTCATGTACTCAGGTTATGGTATGAAGCTTTGGCCAAGTGTTATGTGGACGCAAGAACACCAAAGCCGAGCAACTAAAGGCTTGCCATAAAGCCTCGCAGAGATGGATGAGAGCGAAAGAGAACACTTATCGTCTAAGGTTTTAACCCAAGGAACAAGTGGCCAAAGCTGGGGATACCAGCTGAGGATGCACCGTTTATATATTGCAGAGAGATGCACACAGACCAAGCTGTGCTACAGATAAGGTGTGAATACTATCTACATATGGTAAGTGATATCTCACGGGTGTGAGAGAGTTCTGTGATATGAAAGCATAGTGACAGTAATTAAAAGAGTGAGGTGACCATGTGTTATGATGTCATATGATGTCATGGTCTAGGCCATGTCATGTGATCTGGTCACGTGACCAGTGAACAAGTGAAGAGAAAATGAAAAATAATTAGGTCAGTGTATATGGTATAACAGCAACACTGAACACTCAAGCTCTGATTATGACTATGAACTGCTTGACCCTCTCAAAATCACAGGACATATATGGTGTCAAATCAGCAGTGTGTGATACCATGTGTGGGCCAAGAAAGAAAGGGTCATAAATCCAGATGGTGATGAGAAAGCTAATGGTGTAGGTTGTTATAAAGTTGTCCTGTTACATCTAAATAAATTTTTTTAATCTCTATATCCTGAACTTACAATGCAAGATGTGGACATGATGTTGAGAAGCAGACTCTTCACTGTGAAAGACAAGATCATATAGTTTGCTGAGATGCTCAGATCTCAGTCCACTGTATGCTCTATGTGAATTTTGATTAGAGGGAAATGCAGGCAGCATTGAAATTTGTGGCCCAGTTAACTGCTGTGGGCTGTTTGAAAGAATGATTTGATTATGTGTTCCATGAAATGAAACAACCTCACTTGGACAATGAAGAATGCAAACCTACAGATGGTGGGTCCTCAAGCAAATCAACTGTTCCCCAGAGTGTTTCCCAATGCATAACCTATCAGAGGGTTAGTAGAGGCACAGAGGCATAGATTTTCAATTTGTAACTATTGAGTCTCACCATTGCCATTGGTTCAGACCTATATGAGCTTCATTTTCATAACCTACATTTCCTTGTTTTCTTACTGTAACTCTATGTGCAACATTACTGCTGATGTGTCAAGTTCTCAAATGCTTCTCCAGCAATCAGTTAATTATATCAACTGATCACCTAGAACCCTAGAATACATAATAATGTAGCAGTATTGCCTGGATTTGCCAAGTGCAAAAAGTGTGAAAGGTACAAATTTTTCAACAAATAGTGTAGCCTAAATTTCTCCACTTTCTCCACTTTCTCCTGTTAAAATCTCCTATCTCAAGTATAAAAAGTGAAGTACAAGTCAGACCCAAGAAAATAGGTGGCCTTGTACAACCTTGTGCCCCAATGTGAGAAAGCACTGAAAAAAATGCAGCTAAGGCCAGATAAGGCCATGAGTAAATTACTGATGAACTTTGTTTCTATTGCTATCAGCCTGGATATATGTCCACCACATGCCCAGCCTTCTGTAACCAGGGGAAAAAGAAGATCTCCATCACAAAGGTCACCATCACTCTGCTCCCCAAGCTTGAATTAGTCCCTGACAATGAAAATGAAGAAGACCCTTCTAAATAAACCATCAAGAGGGTAACCTTCTCTAGATGGGAAAAGGGTTTTTGAAAGGAAAGACATCCTTGACACATATCTCTGACTCTAGTCACCATGTACTAGTAGCTAAAGATCCTCAAGCAATATAAATCCCTCTTTTTTTTATTACTGGTATCAAAGTCATCAACACCTCTCTTGTCAACTCTGGAGCCATGTGCACCTACATAGATTGGGGCTTTATCAAGTGGCACTGAGTCCCACTTACCTGCCTCTTATAACCACTTCCTGTTTGGAATGCTAATAACACTCAAAACAAGGAAGAACCCATCAAATTCACTGCCACCCTATCCTTCAAAATTGAAGGGCTAACCTACTCTAAATGCTTCCATGTCATGTATTGTGGTGATAATCCTTTAATCCTCAGAATGGCCTGGCTGAAAGACACTAACCCCCTCATTGATTGGTCAACCAACACACTCCTTCTCCCAATATCTAATGGCTCATCACTACCTAAACAAACTGAATCACCAATATCAGGAAAATGAAACCATACTTATCTAACCTTACTTGTGCTTTTTTGATCCCATAAGCTAAAATTATGTAAGCATCTGCTATGAAAAGCACATCAAGACCAAAATAAGCCAGGTCATCAACTTGTTACACACTTTTCTCATGATTAGTGCCAATAGTGTGAAAGTGAAAAAAGGCATAACTAATATTGCCACCATGCCTGCATTGATAAGTAGAAAAAGTAAATTAAGTGAGGGACCTGATCATATGCAGGAAAGGAAAAAAAAGGTGATAAAAGTGAGTGTAAGTGCATAAAGTAGATAATCAGAGATGGCAGATGAAATCAAAAGAGATGATAACAATGGATGCAAATAAGAAAGCCAGTAACCAACAATGAGCTGTAAATCCTGTTATAATGTGTGAGTATGTCAGATACTGATCTATGACAGTTAGAGGCAACAATCTCACATAGCAAAGAATGAGGATTAACAGTTCTGGACTCACCCATATTAGGTGAGGGTTCAGCCTTGACAGTCTTGAGGGCATAAGCTTCAGAGAAAGTCACTTGAACAAATGTTGGTCCTCTGTTACAAACAGATTCTCTGTAAGTGGCAGTATCACTACTCCAATTTGCAGATGAGAACTGGAACAGTGCAGTTGTTTCTTGACCAGTTTGTTTGTTGAGTACCTTTGGAAGCTTAAATTTGATGGCATGCTCCAACTGATGAATAGTTTATTAGTGAAGTTATAAGGATGTGAAAATGACTTACAGCCATTGTTGCTAAGGTGATTACTCCTTCACTGTCCTTCCCTACAACCATTGTGACCATGTTCCAACTGGGCACCTCAATATATGTAATGGTAATGTTGAGATATGCTGTTGCAATGAGCTCTAATAGGAAGTGCAAACAGTACAATCTCTTGAAATCCAGGTTTTCAAAGTCATTTCACAAGAAATAATAGTATTATTCAGATACAAAACACTGAAGCTGAGTGACTGAAGGCTTGCCATAAAGTCTTGTGAGAAGAATGAGAGCAGAGGAGAACACTTATTACCCAAGGTTTTAACCCAAGGAACAAGTGACTAAAGCTGGGGATATCAGCTGAGGATGCATCCTTTATATATGCAGGACTACTGTGCATGGACCATGCCATGCATACAGGGTGTGGTAAAATAAGGTGTAATCTACTACTTAAATAGGATGTGATATCTCATCATTGTAAGAGGGTTCTATGATTGAGAAGAAGTAGTGACAGTAATTAAAAAGGAGTGTTAATTATGAGATATGATGTCATATGTTTAGACCATGGGCACATGACTTGATCACATGATCAGAAAGAAAGGAAAAGGGCAGGTAAAAACAATTAGATTAGCATATATGATATAACAGATAGTCTGATTGTAAATATTCTGCAACTGAATATGTGTTAGCTTTAAGACTGGAAAGGAAACTCATTATAATTGAGAGGGCAACTGAACCAAAGCCATTTCACCACTTGCTCAGGTGCTGGAGGGTTTACCAGACTTGGTGCTCAGTATGTAACATTATCTTAGAATATTGAAGTAGACTTACAATTGAGAAAACTGATTCTATCATGGTGATATTTCACATATTGATTCAGGTACTGCATAAAAGGGTCACAGTTGAGACAAATTTTCTAGACCAGCAGGTCTTTGTTACTATATTCATGACACTTCTTGATAACATTGGTGATATATATGTTTTTCTTGTAAGCCCACTCCACTGAATTTGGTTGCTGTGCAGTCATACTTTGAGAAGTAATTTCCATCTCTGTGGGTGCAGAGGCTGTCTTGATTTTTTTTTCAGTGGAGGGATGCCAAGATTCTTTGCCTTGACCCCAACTGATATCTAAAAACATGTATACATATTGGTGCACATTGCCTCAAATCAGAGCAGCTGGACTTACCAACACAGTAGTGTGGGGTACTTTATGTCTAACATTATCATCACTTGTGTCTGGCTCACTATCAGATACAATCACTGCAGAAATAAGTTTTTAGTGGGACATAAACCAGACATAGATAGGCAATATAATTAGATGCCTCTGGTTAGCCCTGTGAAACCATACCCTAAATTAACAACCAGAATAGTTGATGAACTGCCAAGGTAAACCAGACCATAACACAATCCTAGATCCTGTCAAAAACTTATAAACCCATCTCATCTGGTTACTCTGTCCACCTGGTGTTGTGAACTATGAGGAGCACACACCACCGGCCTCGGCTTCACAGGCTATTACCAAGCCTGGTGAGGTAAAAGGAAATGAGAAGGAGCTCAAGCACACCAATCACCCATTTAGGAGTGAGATAACAAGTGGTCAAAGCTGGGGATGCCAGCTGAGACACTTGGGTTTATATACTATGGTAAGGTGTGCACAGACCATAGGGTTCATGGGATAAACTACTATACATGGCTAGTACAAATACATGGACATGAGAGAGTTCCCACCAGGGTCAATAGGAATTAAAGGGGCATGCCAGCCATGAGATATGATGTCATGTGATGTCATGGTCTAGGCCCTGGTCATGTGACAGGTCATGTGACCAAGAAAATGAAGGGAACTGAAGTGGTGCATAATACCTGGCTGTTAACTCAACTCTTGTTCTCTCCCATCCTACCATCCAGAAGTCCTGTGAGCCTTCTACTTTCTCTCCCAAGTCTCATTCATTCTGACACTGGACCCTTTGGATAGGGCATCTTGAATTCTGGTTGTCAGGAGCACAATGGCATATGCATTGAAATCATTATAGGTCAATTTGATGACCATTGGATGGCCTGAGTTATATATTTGGTCTTGTGCATGGGGAGCCTGTGATAATTGCTGGACTGATTTAAAGTCCTTGTATGATATATTTGTCAGTCCATGCTCAAATCACATATTTATTTCATATACCATGTCTGAGTACTATGGGGTGTATATTTTAACTATCAGACTAGGTCATTCAATGATGTGTGCATCTTGTGGACATGTTATTTCCATCAGCAGAGATTCTGTCATTGGAGTTACTGCCAGAATAATATGAATCAGTATATCAGGTGTATTTTGAAAATGGCACATATGTTAAATCTGGGTCCTCTGGACTCAAGTCCAATCAGAGGTCTGAAGGTGAGTATACAAAGTTTATCAGAGGATGAACAGAGGATGGGACAGAGATGGGATACCTAGGAGGACATTGGTGCAGGACTTATGTGTTGTGCCCTTGCCAAGATTCAGTTCTCATATGTATTTCATAGGAAGAGAGGAGGAGAGTAAGAGAGCGAGAGGGAGATCAAACGAGGATCTGGAGGAGACTAGTGTGATATTCATACTGAGGTACAAAGATGGTGTACAGAGGGTTTATATACTAAAGTCCAATCAGAGTTCAGATAGAAGAATGGAGGAGCACATGGTAAGGTATGTTGGGTAAGAGGAGAGCATATGGAGATGGGGAACATACATAGAAGGAGGCATATGGTGTAGCGAAGGGTCTATGGTAAGAATAAAGGGTTGAGGAGGGAATGAAGGGTTGGAGGGGAACAAAGGGAATGTTAAATATGGTAACTACAAAAGTCCAAAGGAGGAGAATGAAGTCCAGGTACAGAGGTATGAGATCCAGGTTACAGAGTACCAGAGAAGGGATGAGGGGTTTGGAGGATGGAGTTCAGAGCAGATATGATAACATACCTCAGCAATGTTTGCCTCCATGTCCTCCAGATGTGACCTCTGATAACAACCTTCTAGTAATCTCTTCTAGGACAAGGTAATTCTGGAATTACCACTTAAATACCTATAAATATACCAGTTTACTCATAATCCAGAGTTTCTGGGCCCTCTTGTGAGTCAACTATTAAGCTAGATAACTCTATCTGACCATCTATTAGACCATTGAAATTCAGCCATCCACTGTATTCATCCCTAAACAACAGTAGCCCAATATTATGGACAAATCCTTGCCTAAGGCAGTTCAAGTCATGCAGAAACACTCTGTGACTGTAAAAAATGGTAATGCTACCATGTTTATATTTATTTCTTTGATCATGGTTGATTCAATCTCTAGAAATTGTTGATTTGAGTGAGACTCAGTTTCTGACAAACATTCATGTGTTTGGTAAATGGATATGTGACAAATATATTAATGCATTAATACAGCTCTGAACCTTTTTTCAGCACAATCCAGGGCACACCCTGAAAGCTTTGGGCTATGTTGAGCAGAAAAAAATTATCATTTCTCCTCTCCTCTCACCCTCCAGCAAATAATGAAGACATTGCATGGTCTTGTTGTCTTTGTCTTATCATCCCATCAACCTATGGCCCCCCTAGCTTGGTGTTTCTGTCAGTTGCATAAATACAAGGGCACATTTGTATCTCTCTTGATCAAAAGGAGAAATTAAGGTTCTCAGAGAGATTGTGTATTCATTACTACAGACACAGGTGACCAGGAGAACACTGGGATGCATATATGTACATATATAAGTAATACTCATCCTGTAATTAGTCCTCATACTTGAGATTTTCATCATCTTGAGCCTTCTTTGTCTATGTGCCTTAGCCATAGCTTAGTTTGTTCATTAGGCTTTCCTTTAGCATCTCACTTTAGGTCTGATCCTGATAAAAACCAAAAAGAATGCTACTAAAGACTTCCTTGAAGGGAATTTTCAAGCTGGAAAAATTCATTCTTCCAAGTTCTCCCCTTTCTTTTTCATTAAGAAAAAAGATGGGAAACTCCATTCCTGTCAAGACTACTTCTATCTGAAGATCTTGGGAATTGGTTAAGTGAATTGAATCAGTACATGGCAAATGTAGCCTATGTTTCTTTCAGGGATAGACTAGCTAGTAAGGGAAGGTACACCTCTTTTACCATTCACAACCCCTCCAATATGGACCCAGAAGAAATTGTAGCAACAGATCATACTGGACACACCCTCTTGGAAGAAGCTGGACTCTGGCAGGATTATCTTTTCCCCCTTCCTTTAACACACCTGCTATAACCACAGATCTGTTTTCAGTGCCACAATCTCAGGCACTGGTAGGTCAAGTGTGTGAAAAATCTAAGTAAAGGGCAGTAATTGCCTACTACACTAATTAGCAATAGTAGTAAGATAAAGTAGAACTGGCACTCACCTCAGCTGCTGCCTAAGGAGCAGCAGGAATGACTGAGGGGATCCCAGTAGTAAAAGGGAATATACATACAGTGACCTCAAAAACCCTTTCCATGTTAGCCTTTAATATGGTGTATGGAATGTATTATCAAAGGTCATGGGAATTTTGCTTAGCTTTGGTGGAGTCATAAATAGTAAATACTCTTGGCTACATAATTGCTCCCAGGGTCATGTGATTTGGCTTACATGTGGTAGAGATATGATTCATTTAAAATAGTAATACCTATTATGCTTGATCCCAAAGGGTCTAGCATAGACCTGGTGAAGGTCCTAAGACACAGAGACAAGGGGGTATCTTGCTGGTAGCAAGATCAGAGGTTCACCCTGGTGGTTCCAGACAATGGACTTCCCAGTGAAACAGGTGGATCAAGGACAATCCCTTGTAATTGGGATGGGACGTGGGGAAAGCTAAAGTGCTCACTCAAGTGTAGAGCAGAGACACACAAAGAGGGGAATTTAGGATAGTAGATGCCAAGTAGGTCTAAGCTGGGATACAGGAGAGCTATTTGGGGCTTATATATGAGGATGAGGAGAAGCTGAGTAATCGTATAGAAGGGAAAAGAACATGAAAGAACAATGGCTGACTGATTGTTGAGTCAGTGAGCCAATGGCTAAAGGAGCTTACTTAGTAAGCAAAGAACATTCTAGAAAACAGAGGAAGAATTGAGTATGTGATGGAGGGGGCTATGAGCTTAGTGTAAAAAGAACTAAGCGAGGAGGGATAAGTCTGACAGATGAAAAAGAGCATAGCGACAAATCGTAACATTACCCCTGGTTTAGGGTGTTAAGTCTGCAACAAAAACTAAAGGTCACTGTACGAGGGGCCTGGGGAGCCCGTGATGTTACTCCATCCAACTTCATCGATAACATCATCAATATCTGCAGAGTCCGGAGAGGGTGCATGAGGTGCAGGGACCAGGATGGGATAGTGTGAGTTTCTCTGACAGCATGGGTAGTGACATGGTGGTTGGATCAAGGATGGGGATAGTGGTGATGGCGGAGAGTGGGAAAAGCGGCAGGAGCGATGGGAGGAGGAAGAAGACAAAGATGAAGATGGCAGGGGCGACCAATAAAAGACTCGTTCAGGGCAGAGGTATTGGGGGTGTCCTGGTTTTCTAACCTTACAGGTGGGGCAGACGTAGAGGAGGCAATGAACTCGCCAATGTCCAAGGATGTGACATTTGTGACAGGCATCTTTATAGCAGGAGTGGTCCCATGGGAGGGGAAAAAGGTGTTCACACCAGAGATCCTCTTCCTCCCAGGGGCTATGTCTGTTGGGGCTAGTGGCGATAGCATTGTCAGAGTCTAACTGTGTGCAAGTTATGAAGGGAATATATTCTCCCTGATCTTCCCTCCTGGCTCATAGGGAGGAATAAGCAATGTTGGCCATATATCCATCTAACTCCTCAAGCCAATCTCCAAGGTCCAATTGGTAGGCCAGTTCTCCCAAGGCAGCTGTTCCAAGTTCCTGAACAGAGAGTAAGGCTGACTGTTGCATAGTATATTCAAGGAAACGGAGTTTCTGGACAATGGTGGAGATCCTGGCCAGCTGACAGTATGCCTGGGTTAGATATAAGAGGGGCAATCCTGGCTGAAGGTGGCAGTCAATGGGCATGGCGAGACAAGAGTTGGTCAGATGTGCCTGGAGGACGGTATGGTATTCTTCATCAGGATAGCCCTCTCTAAATCTGTAGGCATGGAACAGGAGATCAGGTTCCACAGGGAAGGTTTCTTCATTGTTACAATCAGGAGCAATACGTTCCATGGGGTCTCCCCAGCTGAAGGAGACAATATGATCACCTGGAGTGGGCAAGGGGCAAGGGGTGTCAACATGGCGAGGGGGCATTTCGACTGGGGTGGCGAAGTAGGAGTCACCAGAGGAGGTAGAACCAGGTGGGGACGATGGGGTTATCGACGATTTGGTGGAAAGGCTACTGGAGAAGGCATTAACAGCAGCATCAGACAGGAGAAGTATCAGAATAGAAGACTCAACACCCTCAGCAAGGGGCAGAGGTGGTGCCATCTGTTGATTGTCAGATGGAGGGCTCTGGCCAAGTTGTCTGGTGATAGTTCCTGAAGGGATGAGGGGAGATGAGGTATGAGGGCAAGAAGAGGTGGAGCCAATGGACATAGTATGAATGGCTTTCATTGAGATGGGGGAGTGGAGTTGAGGGAAGACCTTGGGGTGGAGGCGTTTATAAGCATTGAGGATGGTCTTGGCATTAGTCAGATCAAATTCTGCTTGCCAAGAGTCTTCGTCAGTGGTGTAACCCTTCCACCTAATCAGGAATTGCCAATGGGTTGGAGTTCCTTTATGACGTATGATTTTTTCAACTTTGTATTCCTTTTTGCCTTCTATTAGTTCTGGGGGTGGAGCCAGGTAATTTGGACCATGGACATCATTTTCACAATAGGATGATAAGAGGGAAGCATGGAACACGGGGTGGATTTTCCAGGTTTTAGGGAGGCGGAGGCAGTAGGAGATGGGAGATAAGACTTCAGTGATTACGAAGGGTCCTTCTTGTTTGGGTGTGAATTTGGGGGACATGAGAGAACGTTTCAGGTTTCGTGCTTCTAACCAGACCTTATCTCTGCATTTCCAAGGGGTGAATTCACAAGTGTTCCATGATTTCATGACTTGGCATGCAAGCTCATGGGATGCCAAGGCTTCATTGTGGAAGTGGGAGAGCACATCTAGTCTGGTTTTGATGGTGGGTAGTGGGGTTTCCACAATGATCATGGGTAATGGTTTGGGTTCATATCCCATCATGAGGAAAAATGGGGATTGGTTGGTGACAGAGTGGGGGCGGTGGTTGTGTGCAAATTCAGCCATGGGGGTGTGGTCTGCCCATTCAGTGGGGTTTTGGTGGCAGAATAGATGGAGGTAGATTTCGATTTCTTGGTTTACTCGTTTGGTTTTGCCATCGGTTTGTGGGTGGTAGGCAGTGGAGAGGGCGAGTTGGTATCTGATGAGTTTAGCTAGGGATTTGGTGAATTCTGAGGCAAATTGTGGGCCACAATTGAAGATAATCTTGTCATAGAGTCCAAACCGAGTGTACACCTTGTGGAAGAAAAGGTGGGCAATTCCTTCTGCAGTGACAGTCTTTTGAGTAGGGCATAGAATTACCCCTTTCGTAAGCCCATGGTCGACCACGACCAAGAGACTATCAAAGCCAGAGGACTCTGGAAGGTCCGTGATGAGGTCACAGGAGATCTGCTGGAAGGGGCAAGTACAGGAGGAGGAGATGGGGGTGAGTGAAGTGATGGTGGGGTGTGTGTTCACCTTCATCTGCTAGCAGGGCCTGCAACCTTCAATGAAGCGATGGACAAAGGAGGCAAGGCCAGGCCACCAGTAGTCACAGGAGATGAGTTGGTGAGTCTTAAGATATCCGGGGTGGCTAGCAGAGGGGTGGTCGTGGGCACGAGAGATGACCTCATGGTGAAGGGCATCAGGCACATAGATGCAGCCCTGATAAGTAAGGATGCCAGCATCATAGGACCAATCAGACAGGCAGGAGCGAAACTTGGAGGTGACCAATCCTTCAAGAGTGTGGAGGGCATCAGTGACGACAGGGTCAGAAGGGGAGGAGGCAGCGACTTTGGCAGCAAGATCCATATTGATGAGTTTGACAAAGAGATTGTCAGGAAGGAGGACAATGTCCTTGTTATCGGCATCGTCGGAGGACATGAAGTCTGGCCAGCAGGACAAGGCATCTGGGGCAGAGGGCAGAACCAGGGACATGGGTGAATTTTAGGTCAAAGTCAGTGAGGTCCAGGAGCCAGTGGGCTTGCCAGCGATTGAGCTTATGAGGCTTGCGGAAGTAGGTGAGGTTTTTGTGGTCCGTGAGGACAGAGACCACAAAGGAGGAGCTATTGTGAACAGCTCGTCACATTCACCGAGAAACCAAACTGGACTGTCGGCTGGACCAAACCATAACCCTAGAGAGAGGAAGCTGATGATGGAGCTACCTGGCAGAAGGATGGAATGCCTGTGTCATGGGCTAGCCGGAGTGTAACCATCAAAGAGCTACCTTGAGGACGAGGGAATAATCCCTTAGTACACAGAGGGGAACCTAAGACAAGGAGTGGCTAAAGCTGGGGTTCCCGGCTTTAGGCCACTGGCCTTATATATTGCCTGGGTCTGCACACAGACCAAGCTATACACTACTATACATGGTAAGGAACATACTACAGTAAGCATAATGAAGGAATGGAAGGATGGAGATTAAGAGCTGCAGGCTGCAAGGAGGTGAGCCCTGAGATCTAGATCGTAGTCCTAGGAGATAGGATTGGAGATCCGAGGATCGGGATCAAGATCCAATATATACTAATGGATACATAGAGGAGATTAGATCAGATCGGGAGATCTAGGAGGTGGCAGGATTGCCATGGAGATCCAATGGAGATTGAGGGTCTAGGGTAGTCTAGGGTTTGCCATGTGGTGACCTTGAGGCATGATGTCATTGATGATGTCAGGGTCTAGACTCATCATGTGACTGGTCATGTGATCAGCCTTGTGGAGGTCATGTGACATAACGAACATGAGGATGAAGGAAAGTGAGAGAAAGGAAGGTGAGGGAAATAGTTAGGTGCAAGGGGATTCGTAACAGGAGCCATGGAGATGGTGGTGCCATGCTTTGAGCACACGGATGACAGCGAGGAGTTTGTGGTCATAGATATCATAGTTCCGCTCCACAGAGCAGAAGAACTGGGAGAGGTAGGTGCATGGCCAGAGATCACCATTACCATTGGGTTGGAGAAGAATGCCACCTGTTGCCCACTTTGAGGCGTCAGTGGTGATGGAGAATGGTTTGGTGGGATCAGGTAGGAGCAACATGGGTGCAGAGGTAAATGTTGTCTTTAGAGAGGTGAAGGTGTTGGCGCATGCAGGGGACCATTCCCAGGGGTGGTCCTTCTTGGTGAGATCAAGAAGGGGGCGGGCAATGGTGAAGTAATCAGGGATGAATCACTGGTAGAAGTTGGTGAAGCCAAGAAAGGACCAGATGTCCTTGACCTTCAGGGGGGTTGGCCATTTGGTGATCCTAGCAAGTTTAACAGGGTCCATGGTGAGCTCTCCAGGTCTGACTACCATGCCAAGATATTTGACTTCAGTAGTGACAAAGTCACACTTTTCCAATTTAAGATGTAGGTCAAGTTCGGTCATCCGCTAGAGGACACGGCAGGTGCATTCAATGTGAGTCTTCTCATCTGGTGAGAAGATGAGAAGGTCATCCATGTAGATGACAAGCCATCCTTCAGCAATGAGGTCGTGGAAGGAGTCATTTATGAAGCATTGGAAAGTGGCAGGGGAGTTCATTAGTCCGAAGAACATAACAGTGGGTTCAAATAAGCCTTTGCAAGTGAGAAAGGCAGCTTTCCAGCAGTCAGATTCCTTGATCCTGACATTGTTATATCCCCATCAGACATCAAACTTAGTGAATACTCTGGCACCTTGGAGCCATTCGATGAGGTCAGAGATAAGAGGAAGGGGGTAGGTATTCCAAACTGTGTGTTTGTTGAGGTACCGGTAGTCCTGACAAGGACATAATTTTCCATCCTTTTTCTTGATGAAGAAGAAAGAGGATAACTGAGGGGATTTTAAAGGATGAATTTTTCCTGCACAAAGGTTTTCTTTGAGGAAATCTTCAGTGGCCTTCTTTTCAGCTTCAGTGAGGGGGTAAAGCTTTGCCGACCAAGGTTTAAATGTTTCATCAAGCTCAATGGGATGGTCATAAGGGTGAGAAGGAGGGAGGTGGTCAGTGGACTCCTTAGAAAACATGGACGCAAAGTCTGCGAATTTGGGGGGAAGACATACTTCCTTCCTTTCAGCAAGAGCTTCAATGGCAAGGTTTGTTGCAGTGGTAAGACGTTTGATGATGACTTCATTCTCCCATGCTTTCCATTCCTTATAAGTCGGCCACCTGTGCCTTCCCCAATCTTGGAGGTAATTAAACAGAGTACTATCCCAGTCTTCTTTGACCTGAACATGACGAACTTGAACCAGGTCCGGGATATTCACAACTTTGGCTGCATGTTCCATGAGCCGCCTTGTTTCAGAGGGAGATTTGGTTGGTTCAGCAGGTGGTAAGGTGTCAGAGATGGGGAGGAGGAGAGTACTAGTTGACCAGTCGATAAGTAGGTTGGCTTTTCATAGCCAGGGCATTCTGAGGATGAAAGGGTCATCTCCGCAGTGCATGACATGGAAGGTTTTGGAGTAGGAGAGGTCTTTAATGACGAAAGGTAGGGTGACAGAGAATTTAATTGGACCTCCTTTGTTCGGGTGTCATCTGCATTCCAAACTGGAACGGGTTTTGGGAGTCTGGTGAGCGGGATGTGGTGTTTCTTGATGAATCCCCAATCTATGCAGAATTGTGTGGCCCCAGAATCTACAAGGGCATGAGTTTTGACAACTTTCAGACTAGTAGCGAAGACAATTGGGATTTGTATTGCTTGGGAGTCTTTAGCTACTAGTACACAGTGATTAGAGGAGGAAACGTGTGTCAGGGGTATTCCTCCTGTCAAAAACCCTTGCCCCATCTGGAGAAGGTCACCCTCTTGACAGTTTCTTCAGGGGGGTCTTCTTCATCCTTATCGTCAGGGACAGGTTTGAGTTTAGGAAGCGAAGGGGTTTTGGCAACCTTCTTGACGGAGGTCTTCTTCTTCCCCAGGGTTGGGAAGGTGGGGCAGGTATTGGACATATGCCCGGGTTGGCAACAGTGGAAGCAGAGTTTCATCGTCATGCATCGCTTTCGTTCTTCTGGGGTTAATTTGCCAATCCTGATGACGTCTACATTCATGGCATCTGGGTCCTTTGCGAAGGTGGGAGAAGATGCAGCAGGTTGAAAGTAGTTATACATTCCTTTCTGCTTGTAGGCATCAGCTCACTCCCACTGGATAACGAAATGGACAGCTTTCTTGTATCATTCTTCAATGGTGACTGGAGGAGTGTCCATGGAAAAGATACATTGACGAAGAGAATTTGGTATCCTGGCAGCGAAAAAGTTGGTGAGGATAATGTCATCTTTGAGGGTGCTAAGAGAGACTTGGTTTTTAAACTCCAAGATGTAACTGTTGATATCAGAGAGTTTCAAGATGCAGGTATCTTGCATCCATCTGACTGCCTTTGTGATGATATCTTCATGTTGAAAGGTCTTCTTAAAATTTTCCATGAACTTCTTGTACGTGCCAAATCCATTGGCAGGGTCAGTGAGTTTCTGGGTTTGGAAGGTATTGGCCCAGGTGGCTGCAGATCTGCTTCTCATAAATGAGAGGGTGAATGCAATTTTCTTTCATTGGTGTTGTAGAGGTCCTCATTAGTGATGAGGTAAAATTGAACAGAGTTGAGCCATGGGATGGCTTTCTCATAGGAGCTGTCATAGTCATCTGGTTTCCTAAGGCAGAGCTCAGTGGGTTTGGCAGTCATTGGTGGGGGAGTGAATGGTGGGAGTGGGTTTTGTGCAGGGGTTTGGACTCGGGTTGTTCTTGCCCAATATTCTGTGTTGGCGAGGGCTCTAGGGAGGGTTTGGTGGGTGACTATGGGAGTGGGAGACAGTGGGGTTGGCTCTCTGGAGATAGATATTCCTTCAGAGAAAAGGGTGGCGAGAGCATGATCCTTGTGTTGTTCTTGGGGAGAGGTAATATGGAGATCTGGTGATGACAGGGGGTGTTCTTCCTCGAAAGACTGGGGTTTGGGTTCTGAGTCAATGGGTGGGCATTCTCTGGTAGGTCCGAAGATCCTATCAGCAAGGCTGGGGGGGTTTCATCAAAATATGGTGACAATTTAGGTGGTGCTAACCGCAGCGGGAGACCTTTTGTTACACTTGATTCTGAAGGGTCTAGCATAGACTTGGCAAAGGTCCTAAGACACAGAGACAAGGGGGTATCTTGCTGGTAGCAAGATCAGAGGTTCGCCCTGGTGATTCCAGACGATGGACTTCCCAGTGAAACGGGTGGACCAAGGACAATCCCTTGTAATTGGGATGGGACGTGGGGAAAGCTAAAGTGCTCACTCAAGTGTAGAGCAGAGACACATAAAGAGGGGAATTTAGGATAGTATATGCCAAGTAGGTCTAAGCTGGGGTACAGGAGAGCTATTTGGGGCTTATATATGAGGATGAGGAGAAGCTGAGTAATCATATAGAAGGGAAAAGAACATGAAAGAACAATGGCTGACTGATCATTGAGTTAGCGAGCCAATGGCTAAAGGAGCTTACTTAGTAAGCAAAGAACATTCTAGAAAACAGAGGAAGAATTGAGTATGTGATGGAGGGAGCTATGAGCTTAGTGTAAAGAGAACTAAGCAAGGAGGGATAAGTCCAACAGAAGAAAAAGAGCATAGCGACAAATTGTAACAATACCATGGAAAGGGTTTTTGAGCTTTTGAATCAATAGCTAGAATCTCAGTTAAATCATAGAATAGTTGCCATTATTTGTTGGTAAAAACAAAGATATACATGTAAATAGTATGTCTGAGTTTAAAAAAGTTCACACACTTCTTAATTCTCAATCACCATCATGGTCAGATCTCTTTCTCTTACTCAACAAAGCACTATCCTTTCCTTGCTTGATGCTGGCCACTCTGGTGAAGCTATTGCCAAGAGAACTGATATTAGCCCTTCTGCTATATCCAAACTTTGCTCCAAGAAGCATTCAGCTCTTCCCAAAACTATTGGAAGTTGTCCTTCCAAGCTTTCCTCTACTAATATTCGTCATGCCCAACATCTTATTAGCTCTGGCAAAGCTGAAAATGCTGTTCAAGTAACCAAAGCTCTTACCAACATCATCAACCAACCTCTCTCTGCTAGTACTGTTCGTCTCCACTTGAAGAAAGCTGGTATGAAGGCTGTAGTCAAGTCCAAATGACCTCTTCTTTCTGCTAGACATTGCAAGGCTTGCTTAGATTTTGCCTATGCTCACAAGGACTGGACTATAGAGGACTGGAAAAGAGTAGTATGGTCTGATGAAACCAAAATCAATCGCCTGGGATCAGATGGGCATAAATGGGCTTGGAAAAGGGCAGGTGAGGGGCTTAGTGATAGACTGGTAGATGGAACCCTCAAGTTTGGAGGTGATTCTTTGATGATATGGGGGTGTATGACTTGACAGGGAGTTGGTTATGCTGCCAAGATTGATGGAAGGATGGATGGAGACCTTTACCTTCAAATCTTGAAGGAGAATCTGCTGAATACCTTGCAGAACTATAGGCTCAATCCTTCTGACATCATCTTTCAGCAGGATAATGACTCCAAGCATACTTGCAAAAAGGTCAAGAACTGGCTAGAGGAGCAAGAATTCAGGACTATGGTTTGGCCTGCACAGTCTCCTGACCTCAACCCTATTGAACACCTCTGGGGTTATCTCAAAAGAAGACTTGCAAGGCATGAAAACCCTTCTACTGGAATTCATGAGTTATGGGAAAGGACTGAGACAGAGTGGTGGGATATAGCACCTGGAGAGTGTCAAAAACTGATTGAAAGCATGCCTAGAAGGGTTCAGGCAGTGCTTAAAGCAAAAGGAGGCTATACCAAGTACTGATAATATCCAAATACCCATTATAATTCAAAAGCTCAAAAACCCTTTCCATGGTATTGTTATTTTAAATGAATCACATCTCTACCACATGTAAGCCAAATCACATGACCCTGGGAGCAATTATGTAGCCAAGAGTATGTACTATTTATGACTCCACCAAAGCTAAGCAAAATTCCCATGACCTTTGGTAATATATTCCATACACCATATTAAAGGCTAACATGGAAAGGGTTTTTGAGGTCACTGTATATGTATGAAGTGGGTGAAGATGCAAGCACAAAGTCCAATCAATTCCAAAGTGAAGCAAGCAATCTCTGTAAGAAAATAGTGAAAAGGAAGGAAGAATGGCATGGAGTTATGGAATGGGGATGAAGTGAAAACAGGGCAAGGGAATGACATAAGGAGTGAGTACTGACATGACATTGGATGCAAGTCCAACCTTCCTATCCCTGACCACTCCTATAGAACATTGATAACTCCTGTATAGGAGTTGTAGAATTTTGTATAGGAATTCACTAAGGGACTTCAGAGTTGGACAGGAGAGCCAAGAGAAGATCAGAGTTGTCATCTCTAACAAAGTGCACCAAATACACATGCCCCACCTGCTATAAACCTGCTCCCAAACACCCCCAGTATAAATACCCAAACCAAAAGACAGTTTGCACCTATCACTCACCCTCACTGTCCTTGTCTATGTCTTCTACCTTTTCCCATTGCTCCCATTGCTTCCTGCTATTGCCAATCTCCCTTTCCCCTACTTCAGCAAGAAGCCAACATTCATGCCTCTGTTCATCAGTAGTACTCTTTTCCTTCTTTTGACTTACTATCTCCTTGCCTAGTTCTCATTATGCTAGACATGTGTCCCCTTTCTGTCATATAACTGATTGTTCCCTCTTATTCTCTCACTTTTTATGATTATTCATTGCTCTTTTTTTGCCATTCATCTGCTGACTCAAAGCTCAGTCAGCATATTTGTTCCTTCTGATTCTTTGGGTTTCTATATAATTACTCAGCTTCCCTTGTTCTTATATATAAACTGTCAGTAGTACAGCATGTCACCTAGCTTAGACCTACTTGGCATTTATTGATCTAGTTTCTTTTTATTTGTGTGTCTTCACTCTACACTTGAGTGAGCACTTTAGCTTGTATCTGTGTCTCACTCTGATCATAAGGGGTTGTCCTTGATCCACCCACTCCAACAGGAAGTCCCTTATCTAGCCATTTGCTAGGATAAATTCTTGAACCTTTGTCCCTCATCTTTTGGTGGCTACAGTTGGCCAAAACTCTTGTTCTCCAGATCTTAGCCAAATCCTTGGTTGACCCTTTGGGATCAAGTTTAATAGGAACTCTGAAATCCCAAAACCTGTCAAGTCCAGGTCCTCCAGACTTGAGTCTGATCAGAGGTCCAATGGTTAGTGACAAAGTTTATAGAGAGGGACAAATGGAGATCAGAACAGCAAGGGGATACCTAGGAGGACTTGGTGCAAGATGTATATGTTATGCCCTTGCCTAGGCTCAGTCCTTGTATTTCATAGGGGGAGAGAGAGAGAGAGAGAGAAAGGGGATTAGACAGGAGACAAGAGGAGACTAACTCAATATTCATACTAAGGGTACAAATGGAGTACAGAGAGCTTATGTTACGAACCATCTTTCAGCCCCTTTCTTTTCTCGATCATGTGACTCATCACATGATCTGGGTCCAGACCATGACATCATATGACATCATGCCTCATGGCTGGCATGCCCCTTTAATCCCCGCTAACCCTGGTGGGAACTCTCTCACATTCGTGTACTTTAGCTAGCCATGTATAGTAGTTTATCCCACAGACCCTATGGTCCGTGTGCACACATTCATAGTATGTATATAAAGCCCAGTGTTTCAGCTGGCATCCCCAGCTTTGACCACTTGTTATCCCACTCCTAAATGGGTGATTGGTGCATGTGAGCTCTTCCTCATCTCCTCTTACCTTGCCAGGCTCGGTAATAGCCTGAGAAGCCGAGGCCAGTGGTGTGTCGCTCCTAGTGTTCGCAACAGCTTAAATACTAAAATCTGGTTCAGAGTTCAGATGAAGGAATGGAGAGATGTATGATGAGGTACATTGGGTAAAGAGAGAGCATATGGCAAAGGGAAACATACATAGTGAAAGCATATGGAGTGGCAAAAGGTCTAAGGAAACAGATTAAGGGTCATGACTAAAGAATGAAGGGTCAAGGATATAAAGGGAATACTAAATAAGGAAACATTGGAAGTCCAATAGGAAAGGGGAAAGTCCAAGTGAAGAGAGTATGGATTCAGATGAAGGGATTCAGACTAGGGGGGGTTCAGAGATCAGAGTTAATAGGGGTCAGGACAGATATGACAAAATATCAAAATCTAAAAG
>JBBPTJ010000159.1:0-20847 GCA_038094035.1 Pulveroboletus aff. ridleyi
ACGGAGGGTGAACTGGGGCGAAGCTAATGGCTATGTACTGTAAGCGAAGAATGGAGCGTAACGCTAAGAACAAGGAATGCTAAATACAGGAGGGCCGGGGTGTCAGGGATGCGGACTCATCGAGAACACACCGGAGGTCGCAGGAAAGGTGTCCGGAGTTGTCCGGAGTTAAGTCCGGAGTGCCGGATTCGGTGGATATGACACAAGCTCACTCTGACCCCCTTGAGTCTCTAAGACTCTCCTCTGAACCATCCTCGGTCTCATTGCTTGCAACAAGACCAATCCGACTTCTTCTGCCCGTTCCAAAATTACAGAACACCCCTGGAGTTGTGACAAGGGCGCACCACATACGGTGAAGCCAAGTCCTGCTCGAACTCCAGAGTCCCGGAGTTACCTCCCAGAGATCCCGGTTCTAACAGTACTAACCTTCGGAACTCTGTTCGGACTTGAGTCTGGAGGAACCGGACTTGACAGTAAGTTTACTCTACTGCTGGCCTGAGGGTTTCAAGACCACTGCTAATGACTTGTGTGTTTATTGCAGGTGTACTGCAACACATGGTGCGCTTGACTCGGATCCTGACACCCTAAACCATTGCCAGCAGTTGAATGAGACTTTGTTTCAGAACGCCACGTTGGATCAAATGTGGAATGAATTTGGTATTGTCAGTGATCTGGTCATGCATATCCTTTATTTGATTTGTATTGTTGTTAATCTATTCATATTTCCTTCTAGCCATTTACGAATGACTTTCCTCGTGCCGACATACATGAACTTATAGCACCTGATATACTCCACCAGCTCATCAAGGGATCATTTAAAGATCATTTGGTAGACTGGGTAGAGAAATTTATTTTAACAACATCAGGGTCAATGCGACAAGCAGAGTGCATCATGGACGACATAGACAGGCAGTATGTGTTATTAATTTGCTCAGTACTGTTTGTCACTGAATATTCTATGATAGTATCGCTGCAGTTGCACCGTTCACTGGTCTCTGCCGCTTTCCACAAGGGCAGGGATTCAAACAGTGGACTGGTAACGATTCCAAGGCACTAATGAAGGTTCGTCTACTCATTGTCTTTTTTTCTTTCTGATTTCTATCAAACCAAGGTTTACATCACAGAAATAGAAGGCTATGTGCCAGATAATGTTATACACACTTTTTGTGCATTTACAGAGTTTTGTTATCTTGTCTGGCAGAACATTATTACCGAGTCTACGCTGAGCAGCATCAACATTGCAACTCAGCGCTTCTATCGTTACTGGGAGGTTTTCCACACAGCTGGCGTCACTCCAACATTTTCACTTCCCTGCCAGCACTCTATAAAGCACTATCCCGAGTTAATTCATCTCTTTGGGGCACCAAATGGACTCTGCTCATCAATAACAGAAAACAAGCATATTACTGTAGTAAAGAAACCATACCGCCAGTCAAACAGGCACAAAGCACTTGGTCAGATACTCATGACAAATCAGCAGCTTGACAAACTTTCAGCTGCTCGGATCAGCTTTGCTAGTCATGGCATGCTCAGTGGGACATGTCTGTCAAGAGCGCTCAGTTTGGTAGGTACACAGTCTATCAGATCTACACCATTTCGTGGTTAATTTCTGATCACTGAAGCTCAAATGGTTCCACCAGCGACATCTGCTGACGGTTTCAGTGCTAATTCCACAGATACTGCACAGAATGGTTTAAACCGCCCTGCAAGTGTTACCGCTGAAAATGAGGATGAGGAGGCGGACCCCAGTCCAACTACGCTTGCAGCACATGTTGAGCTCTCATGAAATCGACGTATGCTCTGCATATCTGACTCCATGATCCGTCATGAGCTCATTTTTACTCATGTAACTATACAGAATCGAAACGTGCTAGGACTGTGCACACATTAGCCATAGAGCTTGGCATATCCAACCTAGCAATTCTTATCCAATGTTTTCTATTTGAACACCTAAATCCTGATGACCCACACAATATCTTGACCATTCCGCACCTCAAACTTCCCTGCTATGATGGACCAGTATCTGTGTTCAACTCTGCATCATCTCGATTCTATGCACCTAGCGACTTGAGTGGGACTGGTGGGATGCGTAAGGAACACATCCGATCCTGTCCAATGTGGAGGGGTGAGGGTCCATGCTACGATTGTGTATTTATCGGAGTAGATCCAGATGCGGATGGGATGCGCAGGTACGAAATTGGCTGTATTTTCTGTTTCTTTTCCTTTGTCTATAAGGGCATCACTTATCCTTGTGCAGTAATACGTTGGTTTGATAAGGTTAGTGAAGGGCCTGATGAGCTCACCGGAATGTGGATCGTCCGGCCTGCCACTCTTCCCAACCATAGACCCAACTACATGGTTATTCACATCGATGCAATTTATCATGCTGCCCATCTCATCCCCATCTATGGCACTCATTCCATTCCACTGGAAATAAAGCTGCACGATTCCTACAACATATTCAACACCTTCTATGTCAATAAATATGCTGATCGCCACTTTTTCAAGATCACATCTTAATTGTACGTATGCCTATTCTCGATCCCCCCATCATAAGCCTGATTCCTTTGATCTCAGCTACTTCCAAGTGACAAATTGCCCTGCTATATTGTACCATTTGCTTCCTCATCCTCATCTCTCCATCTTCATTGTCATTGAAGGTTCACTTGTGGCAGCAATCCATTGCAAGGATGAAGAACATGCAGAATATTACTCTGCTTCCTCATCTGAGTTGGTGTTTTTGTTGCACTCCCGCTGGTTGACAGAATGTATTGCTCAAATGTCGCTCGCCTTCACAAATATAGACAATTCATAGAATGTATTTCACTTAGTTAACTTGGACCAGTTTGTCTACTTTTCCAATTATCACTTGCGAGAACCCTGGATCTACTTGAACAGAAGCATCTAAACGCGCCTTTGTAGTCCCTTGTGCTAATTTATTTGCTTTTGGCACTTTTTCTTGGTGGCCAAGGGCTCCAAGTGCGGATAAGGCCATGAGGATATTACTGATGTAACTTCTCATGACAGGTTCTTTGCCTTTTCTTTGTCAAGATGAACAAGTTGCTGAGGACCAAAACTCACAAATGCTCTTCTCCTGCATGTATGCGCGAGCCACTGATGCCCTTCATCAGCAAAATGTCAGCTACCTTTTTGAGCTATCTGTCCACTTCATTTGACTTTGCTGTCTTAAGCTGGCTTTCATCACTTGCCATCTCTTAGAGTTTCTGTCATTATGATACTACAGGTCCATAAAGTTATTTTACCCAACATAAGTAAAGATTTTACAGTGTATATTAGAATGCCATAGTATGTGCATGATGATCTATGTATTTGTTGACATAGTAAGCATGGAAGGCATCAAGCATGTCAGAAAAGTGAAAGTTAACAGGAATAACATCCCCTCTGTACACTACAATGAGATGTGCAGGTCGTAGTACTGTATCAAGCACAATAACAGCATGCACATGATGCCCATGTCGATCCACTTCAGGAGCCACTATTCACATCCCAATGAGGTGATCTGGTGCCTCTGCAACCCACTGGAACCACTCAACAAGGGCACACTCATAGCATATTTGTCTGTAATGAAATGAGAACAGAAGACATATCCTTGCTATGAGACGCCTGTGCATGCCTTCATTCTCATCCCCTCCATTGTTCACAAACACAGTGTCCTTCCAAGTTGTTATGACTACATCAAGCACCCATTGAAGGGAACGGGAAGATCCTTCGACCGGAAGAAACAACCAAACCTAACAGCCGATAACGAGGCTAGCCAGCAGAGAAAGGATGCCATAACCCTGGCAGGGGAGCTACAGGTGCAAGTGTAGCCAATCAGAGGAGAACCCTTAGCAGACGAGGTTTTAACCCAAGTCCCAGGGGCCTACGAAGGGTGAACTAGACAAGTGGTCAAAGCTGGGATTTAGCCAGCTGGGACCACTGCCTTATATATTGGCAAGGCCCACGCACAGACCAAGCTGTACACTACTATACAGGGAAGTAATAGATAAGGCTATGCTACATATGGTAAGATGGTAATGACCATGGGTAGAGAATGGAAGTGCAGATGGAGATGAGATGTGCAAGGCTGCTGTGAGGCGAACCCTGAGATCTGGATCTGAGATCCGTGGAGATGGAAACTAGATAAATAGATGTGATACATGAGGAGGAGATTAGATTGGATCGGGAGATCTAGGAGATGGCAGGATTGCCATGGAGATCCGATGGAGATCCGATGGAGATAAGGGTTAGGGTAGTCTAAGGGTTGTCAATGTGTAATCCTAGAGGCTATGATGTCATAGATGATGTCAAGGGTCTGGACGTATCATGTGACTGGTCATGTGATCAGCCTCGTGGAGGTCACATGACAAAAGGAGCATGAGGAATGAAGGAAAGTGATGAAAAGAGTGTGGAGATAAAAGTTAGTTGCACGTGGTTCATAATACGAGTGGGTCCACCACACTATGATGTTGTACAGCATATAATATTGCAGTGCATCCCCCCTATATCTGACTGATCTCCTGGTGCATAGTATGTTGCTGTCGCTGACTTGAAGACCTTTAAGCTGCCCTCAAATCGAGGGGAGAGATTCATATCTACTTGATTGCCTGGGACCTCTGCATTGGGATTTTGCTGGTCGTACAGGAAGCAGTGGATAGACAACACTAGGTCTTCATACCTGAAATGAAATGCTATCCCCACTGTGCTTTGTGGTAGCTCTCATACTAAGTAGTTCATTAGACTACATCTGCAGACAACTTATGTGGCATAAGAGTGACTTACCGTGTTGACAAGCCAGTTGCACATCAAATGTAGTAGCTGCTGGTGAGTCATTGACAGCTCTGTTTTCCTCATGATCGCTACCTCGCATGAGTTAGTGATCCAAAGCGGCACCAATGGGGGTGAGAGGGCCCCGAAGCATCCCTCACTTTGTGTAATCAACCCATGCAGCCACAAGTTTGTCAAGGCATTGGTTTGTCACCAACATTTGACCAAGAGCTTTGTAGTGATTGGACCGTCGCCAAGGCTCCTTCACTGCCTTGATATGTTGAGACTCAGTAATTGACGAACACAGACTGTTTGGCACACCAAATATCTTAATAAGTTGTGAATAGTGAGTCATAGAGTGCTGGCACGGCAATGAGAAGTCTTCACGCATGCCTGAGGTGATAAAAATTTGGCGTTTGGTGTGAAATATTTGAACTGCATTCTCAATGGTGGTTAGCATAGACTGGTTGATAACAGGGCGGCAAACAAGATAACAGAACTCCAAAAAGGCACCTATCGCCTGCACCATCTGCTCTGGCACATAATCGACAAGTGCCAGGAGATAGACCTAGACTGTGAAACCAACAATCAGTTATATGGTCGATGTGAAATCCATGTACTCACCTTCATCAGTGCTTTTGAATCATCACCAGTCCACTGCTTAAACCCATGTCCCTCTGGGAATCTTTGCAGACTGCAGAAGAGTGGTACTACAGCGATTCTGATTCGATTTAGTGCTAGATGTCAGATTGCTGAGATAGATGAATTACTCACCTGCGATCAATGTCTGCCATGATCACCGCCACTTGTTGCTTGCCATGGGTCTGTACGAGATAATCCCCAACCCAGCTAACCAAATGGTCCTTGAACGTGCCTTTGATAAGTTGATATAATAGATCGGGTGCGATGAGTTCATGGATATCTGCTTGGGGGAAGTGTGCTGTAAATGGCTAGATGATAGAATCTCATGAGTGCCATTGACAGCTAACATGCATGCATAGCTTGGACTTACCACCACATTACCTACAATCCCATAGTTCTTCCATAGCATCCAAAGATCCAGTGTCTGGATAAGCTGCTCAGTGAGAACATGGGCATGTGGGCCACCCCCTCCATCTAAGTTATCATGAGGGGCAGTGCATCTTCAATACAAGGAGATGTCAGCATGTAAGCAAAAATGATGATGGCTTACCTCAGACACCAACCTTGAACAACACATGTGAGAAGAGCCTGCTTGGGATAATCAGCAATATATGGCCCAAGCCCATAAATCACACATCAGAAGTGATTATCGGCACAACAGGAGATGCGTGGGTATATCATTGCTGGCAGCAGGGGTTGTAATACAGCAGCAAGAGATGAGTGAAATAGTTGTCGACAAAATAGTTGAAAATTAGAATCACTCATATGCGCCTGGTCAGCTAAATGAAATGACAATCAGGTATATTCAGAATTGGGTACCAGACTCACTTTTGGATATGGAAAGGAAGCCCAGAAGAGCGACAGAATTCTGTTGAGCTCTCTGGGCATTGTTGTGCAAGTTCCCCAGTAAGATGTAGAGGGGGTAGTACTCGTTGTGGCCTGTCCCAACTGATACTGTGGTCTTATCGCTTCCGAGAATGACTGGGGTAAACATTGCACTGAAAGATGGTTAGTGGGTGTAGGGTGATATGAGTGAGGGTCGAGTTTCCTCGTCCCAAGGGGTTCTGTGGAGGGTCAGTTCTGGGGACAGACAACTACGACCGACCTCAGTGCATGAGAGTGAGACAAGATGGTTCCGGACAATGTTCCGGACAGAAGACTAATAATCTGGCCGATAGTGAGGACCAGGTGTGCACGGATGTGGTCACAGATGGAACCGGATTGAGCACGATAGGAGTCAAAGATGTGAGAACTTGACAAAGACGAAGGGAAATGATGACGACGAAGGAAAGAGATGATGATTAAATGGAAATTGACGATGATAAGTGAGATTGATGATGATTAAATGGAAATTGATGATGATAAGTGAGATTGACAAAGATAGGGAAAAAACCTGGCCAAGAATGAGGGCCGGATACGAACGAGGGGTCAAGGATGAGGACCCGGATACTGATGATGACGAAGAAAAACGATGTCGAGAACGATCCAGACGATGAGGAGGGGGAATTCGGACGCTGGGAGATGACCAGTGGGTAGCAAACTGATGAGATTTCAGATCTCAATACAAGACTTTTATAGTCCAGGCATTTCCCTGGACTTTGTAGTTATGACAACGCCCGAGGCCCTATGAAGGGACACTCGAGTCTAGGCAGCAAGACAACAAGAAACACAAAATATCATAGTCAAAAGTCGAACAAGACTAAATAGAGGATAGGACGGGCGAGAGACAAACGTAGATATGCGATCCAGTTGACGGAACCAGACTGGATGAAATGGATACATATCATCCGGAACTGGATAGATGAGACAGATAAACAGATAAACAAGAAACAAAATGGACTGATCTCGAGATGGTACGGAAGGACACGAGACATGAGTAGGAGGCTTGATGGGCATCTGGAAGAGCTAGAAAAGGCGACCTACAACCGTAGGAGGCCACAGGCTCCTACAGCGCCATGGGTTTGAGGATCTTCACTGATCTTTTCCTGGTAGATACTTAGTTATTCCGATCTCTCAACAACATGTTAGAGAAACATACACACTGGTCCCAAGCCCATTGACCCGACATAAGATCACAGACCTCATACTCACCCTGCTCATCAGTGACTATTTTTGGCACATAGTCAATTCAGCCACAAAATTTGGGATTCATGAGCTGATGCTCAAGTAAGACCAATGGGTTGCGATGCCATACATCATATTCGGTGGTCATCCAGGTTGGGGGGTCTTCTGGCAAAGGTGCTGAATACTTCACTGCAAACAACTGCCAAGGGGCATTACCATGCATGATAGAGTCAATTGCCCTATAAAGGTCATTGTGCATCTTGAAAGGAGGTGCACTATTATTATAAATGGCCGACATTAGTGACATGAGCTCATTTATTTTACTTGCCGACATCTGCTCTTTGCAGTACAAAAAGTCAGCTAGAATGAAGTGCATACGGGATTCAAATAGTGACCAGTTATCTACTCCCTGATCTTGGGGAAAAGGAAGATGATTTGTAGGAAGGTCTTCACCATTCTCATTACATGGGGTTCCTGTATTATAGTTTGAATAGCTTTATTAAAAATTAATGGACCTTACCATTGATGACGGGATGAATTTGTACATGTCGGTACTGTTCACCACCCTGCAAGTCAGACCCTTCTGCAGCCAATTGGCCCTCAAGGTTGTTATCATTACCATTTTCTTCCTCAAGGAAAGGTACTGGTGCTGAATTTGGTGTGACCCAACCATGGGCACAATGTACGCAGGCATGCTGCTTGAGTCCCCTGCATGAATGACAGGACTTCATACACCCAGGGAACTGGCAAATGAAAAAACAGGGGAGCAGGAGAGGAACAGCTTGCATGGCAAGCTGGGTGACAATCTCACAGTGTGACAGGTTTGGTGGCTCACATGGATAGCTGGACAGTTGTATATAACCTACGTAGCAACAGGGCGGAAGGGGAATAAACTGTACAATTTAATGAGCAGAGGTTTTCGTGCTGACAGAAAGTAAAATCATGCCATCCTCACCTATTTCTTGTGAGCACCCTCGCAATGACTGAACCTCGTCCTATGAATACTCGTCCTTCAAATCATCATTGTCATCCTGGAGCCCCAGATATGCCTGCACCTCGTTGAAGCACAGAGGCTGTGCAAAGTGAGCGTGCTGTGCGTGAAGCAGCCGCTACACTTGCATGGCAGAGCCAAGTCCAGATGGTTCATGAAGCAGCTGCTATCAAGAAAAATCTGCAAGAGAAGTCAGATCAACTAGACAATCTATTTGCAAGACCAACCTCTAAGCATGCCCCTAGTAAGAGCAACATAATTATCAATTCGACCATGGATGACACAACCCCACCGGGAGGTAACACACCCAGGCCCTTGAAGAAAAAACCTGGCAAGAAAGGTTAGATTAGTTTGATGGAAAGCTACTCCGCTTAAAGAAAAAAAAAACTTATGCGCTACTCTCTAGACCAGTTGAGGACGAAGGTAGTTCCCATCAAAAATGGGGAAAAGGGGAATGGAGCACTTTTAAAGCCTGAGAGTGCACATGACCATGATAAAACACAACGCACCAGGCATGATGACCAAATCTTCCAAAAGGGGCTCCAAACCTACATGTGAGAGCATTGAGGCCGCTCGCAAACAGGTAGCCACAGGCGCAGTCCAGTCACACACTCCCAACCCTAAAGTCGTAGTGTCTATGGGAGGAACAAAACCTGGTGTCAAAAGAAAGAGTGCTGATAGGTTAGTAGTATAGATCAATATATTGATATAGACTTACTGGGGACTGGGACAGGGATGATAACGACCTAGAAACACAGTCCGAGGCCTCTGCTACTAAAGTTAGCAACGGAAGAAGACCCTAGTGCCTGCATTGGGAGGTCTCAAGTTATGTTACAAGCAAGGCCAGAGCTTACCTCATGGGGGTGCAACCGAAGCTGCACGGCCACGTAGTAATTCAGATGTGGAAGACAACAGTCTTATGGCCTTTGGGGGACTTCCTGACGAGGAAGAAAGCCAGTGGCCATCCCTAATGCAAGTGACGGCCATCACGATAGCAGCAACCCAGCTAGCTGGCAAATCAACAGTAGATCTGGGCACTGTCAGTGGGACAGTATGTGATTTTACCTTGCACTTGGCATATCTACCATAACTTTTTCACTGTAGTTAACCAAAATCATACCTAACGCACCTCAGGAACAGCATGAATCCAGTGGGACAATTGCCCAAGCAATCTTGGGTGTTGGCAGGCCCCGCCCCTCTTGCCATGATCTGCCAGCTGGGGCACAGCACACATTCCAGAACATATTTGTTCCTCTGATCCAGAGATGGATGGGGACGTTAGAAAACCCATGGAATACTAAAGAGCTAATCATAACTATGCAGGTACTCTGGAATGCTCTGATGAAGGAGGCTGATCCGCAATGGGTGCACACATTCAACGATATCAATGATCCAATATATAAACTGGTAAGTGACTCAGCTTTGTCTGACCGCAATTCTGTTATCTACTTTGTATACAGACAATGCAAAGGGTTTACAAGTGGCACAATCATATTGGTACAGCTGCAGTGATCGCCCTCAGGCAATTTTGGACAACCAACAAGAAGTATAACAACATGGGTGAACATCAGAAATATGCTAAGCTTGTCCTTGGTCCTGGCCTCCTGTTCCTGTATGGTGAAGTCAATCACATTGAGGATTTGGACAGCTGGGCAGTAAGTGTTTATACTCTCCTGTGTAGCCATGACACTACTAATCTTTGACTTCCCTGGTGCGTTCTGAGGTTGGTAAGACGTACCAGGGACCACTTATCCTGCAGACTCTGGCCACACATCTAAAGGACATTGCTCCGGTGAATGACATAACATATAATAAGATGATCAGAGCAGGAGAACCAGTTGGAGCGCTGGTCTTGGCATTGACAGCAGTAAGATTCCTTATTACCGTCATATGGCTGCAGACAATCCACTGTCCCTCAGGTCGAGCATGCATTGAAGATGTATCACACAGTTGAAGGCACCTCCAAGTTCACAAACCCAACCAAGTTTGGTGATCAGCTATGGGGTCAAATGACACTCCATTATGCAAAGTTAGTCAGGAAGCTCAGCAAGGCAAAGCTTGATGAAATTTTTACTGCAGCATGAAGGTATCTCAAAGTTAAGTATCACAGTACGACTAAGGGGTATAGTGACTCGGACAATGAAAATGATGATCACACACTCATTATTACATCATCTGACAACCATGCTATCCTAGATGATGGAAATATTGAGATGGAGGGTCTGGGAAGTTCTGGCACTAGCAGCAACAAGTTATCGACCAAACTGGACACTGAATATGCCAGCAAATGGGAGGTGGGCTTGCCGAGAGATCTGGTAGGGATGGAGGACGACACATTTGGGAGCAGGGACTCAGATATAGAATCAGCTGGTGAGTAACCATGACTGACCTTGTTCACAACATTGTAATCACTTCTGGGTCTCAGCATAATCTGGCTTCCTGCTACCATTCGCGCCATGGGGCTGATTCAACACCAGCTCATAAAGGTAAGTTTGTTTTCTCACCCACATTTGGCTGCCACTCAACACAGATGCTTAGGCTTTTTGCTCCAGTTCAACACTGAGTTGTAACTTATATTTCGCTTCCAATTTTCTACTATGATTGGGTCACTGTCATGATTCTGGTTGATGCACTCCAGTTCAACACTGGATTACAGGTAGAATTGTCTTTTGAGCCCATGTAGTCACATTTGCCTGTACCATACGGTGAGCCTGCTTGCAAAAGACCCAACATATATAGATGATACTGTGACAGGCCCGAGATATATGGGGCACATAAGACACTGTCAGGCCTATCTGGCATGTATCCACGTAGTATACGGATTACCCTGGAAAGGGTGAATATAAAATGGGTCAATGAATATGACAGGGCCTGGAATAGGTGTACTGTGTAACCCACCTCGGTGTATACGGTTAGACTGAGCAGGGTAGGTCTGACTCAGTGACCCCCAATGCATACGACCAGACCAAGTGGGGTGGGTATGAGGGACCTCGATGCATATGGCCAGACCAAGTGGGATGGGCGTGACGCACCCCAATGTGTACGACCAGACCGAGCAGGGTGAATGTGACTCAGGCTGATACATATAGCCAGACCAGGTGGGGTGGGTGTGGCCACACCGATACATATGGCCAGACCAAGTGGGGTTAGTATGAGGTACCTTGATGCATATGACCAAACTGAGCAGGGTAGGTGTGACTCACACTGATGCATACAGCCAGACCAAGTGGGGTGGGTATGAGATACCTCGATGAGTACGACCAGACCGAGCAGGATGGGTGTGACTCACACTGATGCATATGGCCAGACCAAGTGGGGTGGGTTTGACACACCTCGATGCATACGACCAGACCAAGCAGGGTGGGTGTGACTCACACTGATGCATACGGCCAGACTGAGTGGGGTGGGTATAATGCACCTCGATGCATATGAACAGACTGAGCAGGGTAAGTGTGACTCACACCAATGTATATGGCCAGACCAAGTAGGGTGGGTTTGACACACCTCGATGCATACGACCAGACTGAGCATGGTGAGTGTGAATCACACCGATGCATATGGCCAGACCAAGTGGGGTGGGTATGACTCTCCTTGATGCATACAGCCAGACAGAGCAGGGTGGGTGTGACTCACACTGATGCATACAGCCAGACCAAGGGGGGTGGGTATGACTCCCATCAATGCATACAACCAGACCAAGCAGGGTAAATGTGACTCACACCGATGCATACAGCCAGACCAAGTAAATAAAGACAGACTGAGCACTGCAATAACTCGGCACTGATGTGTACAAGGCAACCGAGCATGTTAGGAATATCTCATCTTGTAAAAACTCGGCTCAGGCTAGAGCTGAATGACCTGAAATTCAACTGATCAGTTTCTATGGAAATGTGAATCCCATATTTCCCAGAATCACTCTTCCTTCAAGTTTTTCCAACCCTCTCAAATCAAATCATCTCCCTCTCTGCCATAAACTCCTTTGGAATTCATTATCATTGGGGGATATCATATACTGACAAGTTAGCAATGTATATGGTGTCAAGGTTTCAGGATGCTCTTCACCCCACTGACGATATGACCAGGAAAAATGTTCCAGATCCATGCATTCCAATCCAGACTATTTTTGAGGCTAATAGGATGGTCAATGTCATTGAAAGGGCATACCCAAACAAGTGTATGTTCTTTTCATTTAACAAGGCCCAACTCACGCCTTCCAGTGACCATCAGTGATATCGACATTATTCGGCTCGGTGAATGAATCAAGAGGAGGGGACTTTCAGCTGCACCATTAGATGCAGATTCTCTCCATTACAAAGAACTCACTGAACTGGCTGTGATCACCAATCGATCAGGCTACATTCTACTTTGGTACTTACTGAGCACTATCAACCGGCCGAATCAGGTGATCATGTTCTAGAGTATCCCGACCATCTTACTAACATGTACATAAACCAAGGAATATGTTTGGGAACAGCTGCCAATACTTTCTGGACCTCTCTTCCGCAGCTTGACAGGCAATTTGGCCCAGCACTGGAGAACCTCTCCAGCCTACTTCCATCCTACAGTGAAGCTTCGAGGATCAATCAATTTATCCCCAGCATGGTTTCAACAGGGTAGAAATGTTCGTATTTACTTCATCTTCCCCTGATTTATTTATTTATTTTATCTTCATTGGTTACAGGGTCAGAATGGGCTGCCCAAAGTCTCAGCATTACTCAAGGCCTCCAAAGGTGAATGTGAAGCTCGGAAATGGCTGCTTGCCATGCAAGAGCATTCGGCCCTTCTCTCAGCATCCTTAGCTATTATGCACCCCTAGATGTATCAGACTGGTCTGGATGCATTAGCAGGGCTCAGCAACTGGGTAGCTGCACAGGAGGACCCCGACCTAAAGGATATATTCCCTCTTTGGTCCTCAGTTTACAATGTCATGTCCGTCATGGTCAACTGAGCCAGTTCATTTCATACCGATATCAATGGTAGGCCTCAGTGGTTTGATCTTCTGGTTTTGGTCGGCAAATACACCAAACTAGATTTCATCATTCCCACCATCAAGCATCAGCTTCAGTATGAGCCTGGAATGCTAATAGCCTTCTTGGGACAGATGCTAGAGCATGGAGTCAGTCATGTTGAAGGGGAGCAAGGGGTCCTTACCTACTATGTGAGGGACAATGTCCATGAATACATGGATGTTGCCCACTGCAATTACATGAAGTATGATACATGGGGACCAACATAAGATGTATTTACTTCATTAAATTGTGTTTTAGAAACGATTTGCTTCCAATTATCCCTTACCGAGTACTTGTTTCCAGGATTCATTTCATTTTCGGCACACAAACTATGTTCACCAGAAACCTTGTTACAATTGTTTTTTCTACCCAAATACTGCTCACACTACAGAATAAAAATCTATCACCGATGCTTCCTAAGTATCTTCTTCAACCGAATCATATCTACCCTGGACTCTATCATAGTCCTATCGGCCTTTTTGATCTTGGCGATGTTTTTCTCAAGCTCAGCCAGAATACCAGCCTCCAGAACATCCAGCCAAGCGTTATGGGCTTTGTCCAAAGGAGACTGGTCTATTGGCCAGTGATCCTTGCATTTCTTTAGTTCATAAAAATAAATAAATGGGCATAAATACCTGGAAGAAATTGTCGGCCTTCCCGAATGACTCCGAAAGGTAGAACCTTGATGCCCATTCCGGATAGTCTGGGATGTCGGCTGTCCACCATGGATGCTCAAATCCATAGGTAGGGGCGTCAGCCTTTGGTCTCCAGTTTGGTAACAGTTCTGGAGTTCTTGGGATACCTTCCAACTTGATCTCCAGGGCTGCACGTATAATGTCCAATTGAAAGACTTCCGGACTGGAGCCGATCTTCATGACTCGGGCACAGGATGGCATAGGTGGGGGTACAGTTTGAACCAGCACATAGAGACTTAGGCAGAAGGTCAAGATGTTCTGAAATTAGATACCATCAGAATGTTGATCCACACTAATAAAGAGGGGAAACATGCCAATTCGACAAATAAGTTATCATACCAACTTTCTGGCCATTGCTTGGCAGGAAGCTGAGCGAGGTGTGTGATGGCCACTTCGATCTGGCATTTCTGATACCACAGCATCATGTGGAGGGTGGTGATGGGGATCTCTTCATGAGTTGACTCCATGG
This sequence comes from Pulveroboletus aff. ridleyi, assembly GCA_038094035.1. Classification (NCBI taxonomy): domain Eukaryota; kingdom Fungi; phylum Basidiomycota; class Agaricomycetes; order Boletales; family Boletaceae; genus Pulveroboletus; species Pulveroboletus aff. ridleyi. The sequence goes on from JBBPTJ010000159.1 coordinate 14,638, forward strand.
AGGGATGATGATGAAGAGGAGGTACGATGGATCAAAAGGTGTGGATGGTGTGTGGCTCTTATATACTGTCCACAAGGACCTTGGTATATTCCAGATTCACTACAACTGGCCTTGCATTATTGACAGGCTGTGTACAATGGTCACAACTATCACATTTTGTCACAAAAGAGGTTACTACCGAATATCCCCTGTCCACATCAAGCTTCTCAGCAGCTTTCCCACTCAGCTTGACACTGCTCCCAAAGCCGAGAATAAATAACTTTCTGCTGGGCAGCATAGCATGTTCATCCTCGGCCATTTCCTTGCTGACTTTGTGTCGCCAGATCCTCCCATTTCTGAGATTTCTGGTCAAAGTAGCTCTGCATCCATTTGAATTCAGCTATCAGTAGTTCCTCCTCCTCTCCCCACCGATCCATTGTGGCCTTTGCACACAACCAATGTACCCGATAGACTACAATGATTATAATTATATCAGTAGGAAGACTTCATTGATATTTAAAACCTACATTCAGACATCCAGTCATTCATATCAGTGTCTTCTGGTATATCCATAGACCAGAACCAGGCTAGCTTGTTTGATCGATGGTTGTGGCAGTTAGGCTTGGTCACAGCAGTACTAACCTTTAGATCTTCATCTGCCAGCACCTGATATCTTGCCATCATGTTGTCCTCAGCAGAGAGACATATCATGGCAGATCGGCACTTCCGATAGATAGCTGCATGCCTACTGACTATAGCATCCACAGCATTCAGCTTTCCCCAGGCTTGGGTAGTCTTCACATAGCTCAAAGCATGACATATGTCAGTCTGGAACAATACAGCCTTGTCTGCCAAAGCAAGCCGAATTTCATGCAAGGCATCATTCGCTTGGCCAGCTCGAAGTTTGAGCTCCTGTTGGACAAGTTGATGAGCACCGAGGGCCATGCATTGATCAATGCCCAAATTAGATGGCAAAGAAAGCTTGACTTGATCAGGCTGTTTAGTCCCGAGGCAGTCTACCATATCTTCATCCTCAACATTACTGTCCCTGTCTGATAAATCGGATAGCACTTTGTCATCATCCTCATACCGAAGGAATGCAGATGCATCGGTGAGGAATTGTGAAATCTCGGCAGCTAACCAATCAGCTTGGCGAGCAAAGGCCAACCTTTGAAGATCGGTGGCCCTGGAACGCATCCGTTGCATGTCTCTTTAGAGTGATATCTGTGCCTCCTTGATTTTTAACCCTTTTGATAGCCATATTGCAGCTCCATGGTATGTTCCTGGAGTCTGAGTTACTGTTCCAAGAATTTCCATTTTAATTGCATGGATAGTTGGTGCTATACTCGGCAATCAATAAGCAAAAGTCAGAGTGTCTTTGGTGACAAGTCCCATTTTCGGGCATACCTTTGTCCAGCTGCACTTCAAAGATATCCATTGCAGATGGGTCACTAAACCATCTTCGCAAAGCCCTCTGCTCCTCTGCTAGCCATTTCTGTTTTTGAATGTCTGGGACCCCTGAATCCAGGTGATGGAAAGTAGCTCTTGCCAATGCCGAGGACTTTCGAGCAGCTTTGAGCTTCCTAGCTAGGCTTCAGGCTATCATCAATTAGTATAGAGTGGATATATATGAAAATGACAATGCTAAAACATACACATTCGAATCATTTTTATGAAATTGGAATCATTCATTTAAAAATCGAGAAGCTCTTGCTGATGTGGGGATGACATTCCTCGGGCAGACCCAGACACTATGTTCAAGTTAGACCATAAAGTCTCAATAATCTCACCATCAACCCATTCTGCCCCAGGAATGAACAGAGGTGAGTACCAAGCGAAACATGAGGATTGATGCCTGTGAATATGTCACATCCTGATGCCAGGTATAATATTGAGATTTGGGGGTAGCTGAACGAAGTTGTTACTGTTTAGCCGAGCTCGGAGCTTCTTTATGTAGGAGCAGTTAATATCATAGAAACTTATGACAGTCAAAATATTGTCCATGTTGTGGGAAAGGGTGTTAACAAGGGAGTATCCATGTTCACCTGCCTGCATATGTGTGAGTTATGGGTATATTCCTTCTGCATATCACTCATCTCTCCCCCTTTTGAAAGTCAACTACTGAGTGTGGTATGAAACAGCCATGCCGAGCACATGCAACACCACCAATCCCAGTTGCTTCCAACTTGCCTCAGCTAGCATTTGCTTGGTTGATAGCTCAGTGATTGTTACAACTTGATCGCTGGTTTCGGATGTCAGATATGATCATTATGTCTCTTGTTCACGAGAAAATACCTCCAGGGGATGGTGTGTCTCCTTCAGATACTCCTGATAGTTGGGCTGAGTCACCATATACCTGAGGCCATCCATAAGCCATATTTGGTCATTGGGCCGTCTCTCCTGCATATGTTTGGCCTTGAAGTTTCCATCCATGACAAGTGATTGGGCATACTTCCAGCTGTTTGAAATTGAGTCAGATAGCACTTCAGTCAAAGAAAGCTGTCACTGACTCAGTCAGCTCCTCTGTTGACACTTGGACATTTGTCCCAGGCTGAGGACATGTAGGGCAAAAAAGGGCAAGATCACCCTTCTTTGGCTTCTCACCATTGTGTCCGAAGCCATTCCACTTGAGTAGCTTAAGTAGCCTCCATTGTCTGGCAACCTGAAGCAATTCTCGGTAACAGTCCTGCATGTGTATAAGTCAATGATTTGGCAAAGGACATATTAGATATGTACTGGCACAATATGAGTGAAGATATTTGAGATGATCCTTCAAAGCTTGCTATAGTAGTTCATGCCCGAGATTCCACATTCCAAGTTATCTCAGATGAAGTCATCTAGCAAGGTGAAAGTAAATGCAGTTCTCAGCATTTGTAATGTTGCAGGGTAAAGCTTGCAGTGCAATAGTTGAAGATATTCTGGCTCAGATTCAGAGCACATACAATACTTGATGGACATGAAATGGATGCTGGTCACATCCACCACAGTCAGATAATCTGACCCAGTGGGTGAATGAAGGTGTGGTGGAACATCATCTAGATCAATGTCTTCCCATGCCCCATCATTGAAAGGTACTGGACCTTCAGGTGTATTTGGGAATTTATGGCTATAGCTCAGACAGGAACCCCCAATATGACTGAGATGGAGTTCAAAGCCAGTCTATAGAAACATGGTTCAGATTTCATGAAGCTGAGGGAGATTGAAAAAGGCATACCAAGATTAGAGATGAATCCTCGAAGAATTCACCAGTCCACTGCTGGATATGATGAAAAGGATGTCTTTTATGCTGGTCTCGGCAGCATTCAGTGCTAACATAGGCTGGCCGAAACAGTCCAAACACCTATAAATGCCATCTCAGTGGCATATACAACATTCTCGGGGATCTGAAGGAGCTTCCATGTCCAGCAAAGCTTGCAGAAACTCTTCTCTGTGAGTGATGCATTCCCGAAGATAATCATTTGAGATCTAAATAATCATATAGATCAGTATGATTATGATTGCCAAAATGATATCAGTACATTTTTGTGGGGCAATTGGATTGGCTGAATGTCATATAATTCCATATCAACTGCATTCAGCCTTGACCAGACATCATCAAAATAGTGAACACAAGGATATTGAAGGACATACATATTAGCACCAAAGATTGACCTAGAGTTGGATGGTCCAGGTTTGCTTGGAGTGGACTGGACAGATTGGGATGAAGTTGCCAAAGCTGAATTCTTGATGGCCTCCCTGACAAGAGTCATCTTGGGCCCCCTTGTGATGTTCTTGGTTACCCATCTGGCATAAGTTACCCTTGCAGGATTGATCTTTCTTTTGTGGGGATTCTTTGGCATTCTTAGACCGACAGGAGGCAGTATAGCAGAATCAGAAATACAGATACAGCTCACTTTATACTGCATGCCTTAACACAAATCAGCACCACATATCACCCATGTGATTTTTCGGACACTATAGTATGTTATCTCAGCTAGTTGGAGCCAAGTCCATACACTTTGGAACTTTGTTCAGTGATAACGGCATGTCCCAATTTAGAAATACTTTGATCTGATCACTTCGGCTGAGTCATCAGATGAATCACTAAGCTCTTCGGTAGGCTCAGGAAGTCTTTCAGATTCATAGAATATAACTATTCGGCCCTAGGTTCAGGGCGTTGAGTTCACCAGCAGGGGCCTTGGTCTACATGACTCACCTTCATGAGACATTGTAGTCACTATAGGCACCAGGCCCAGGGTGTCTTAATTCACTCAAGGATATTACAGTTATTGGATGACCTTCACTAAGTCAATAGCATAGGCACAGAGGTGTGGACACTGTATTGAACAGGGAAAAAGTAATGTATTGGGCTACACTTTCAATCTTTTCACCACCATGTCTGACTACGAGGAGAATAACACTATCACTGAAGCTCTGGAAACCATCAAGGAATGTTTGGAGGATACAACAGAGGAAGGGGATCACCCAGCCAAGGATGTCTCAGCCAAACCCGATGCAGGGCCATCTCACCCTCCCACCATTTCGGACAATGCACTAGAGATTCTCCAAGAGCAATGGCCTTCATGGAAGGCTACTAGAGGTAAAAAGCGACAAAAAATCTGGATGGCTCTTCTTACTCAGATCCGATGTCTGAGAGAGAATCTGACTCTGGGGGATGTTGTGTGGGACCGTCAAGTTCAGGTGAGAAACATCTGCCACCATTGAGATTGTGGATTGCTAATTTCCCATAGGAATACAAGAAATGGATGCAAAAACAGGGCTGAAAGGTGAAAAGAAGGGATGGTGTTGCCCTCTGAAATACATGGACAGCTCGGTCAGTGATCCGAGAGCAGCAAAAGGACAATATCAAGAGAATGATCAAGGAATGATTTGGGGCCTAACCAGGATCATCAGCAATGTTCCAGCACTATCAGACTACGCTGGCCAAGGTGGTGGAGAGCCTGTCTCCTGAGGAAATCAAGCAGGCCGAGGCAACTGCTGCCAAATGGAATGCACAGGGTGCTATGGCCAAAGCAAAGGCTCGGTAAGCATTTCTAAAGTTATGGATTCATGTTACATTCTTAGCCAAAGCAGGTTTGCAACTAGAGGCATCACATCTGCCATGAAACAGTTTGCCAAAGAGATGTGGAAAAGAGGAGGGATCCAGATGGTGGTAATGGCTGGATTCAAGGATCAGAAGGGCAAAGTATTCTCTAACTAGTAAGTCAACATTTTTCCAATGCAGGTACCGACATAGTCTGATATGAATAAGTTTTGATTTCAACTCGGCAATCGAAAATGGCCCAACATTCCAGTGCTTTGAAGCCATCCAGGGGGACTGGGATAGGTATCTTGGAAGATGTTTCACTCAGGCTGATGATGGAGTGGAGGGTGATGATGAGGATGAGGATATGAGTCAGGCAGATGTGAGAAGGCACAGGAAACCAAGGTGAAAACATGGAGATAAGGCCATGAATATGGTAACTCGGTCAGATGGGAAAATCTGGATCCCAGATCTCATTGGACATACTCAGTCCAAAATGTAGAACATGGTCCAAGATTTTCTCACCTCACACTACCGTATGTTGACTTCAGCTATGATCACCATGAGTAACAATAACCCTTTGCAGGCTTGATATGCAAGAATAAAAAGGTTTCAGCACCATTCAAAAAGTTGGCCGAATTCCAGGAAGACCTATTTCACTCTGATCATCTTCCTCAAAATTTTATCTTTCCAGATGACCCGAGCCATCTCAAAACCAAGGATGCTCAATAATTCCTGGAATTCATTTGGACATGACAACATGAAGCTCCGAATGATATCTTCAGCTTCCAATACTGGCTGGATGCAGATAACAAGCTGCAGGATCCTGCCCAGAGCAACGACAAAGACCAGACTCAGGCAACACTGCCACAGCAATCTCGGAAAGTCCCACTTTGGTCAGTAGCACTTTCTCAGGACCAGCTTCTCACTCAGGTTTATAGCAGCACTGGCCAATCGAACTCAGAAGATGAAGATGAATATCCATGAAATGGGAAGAATAAGGAGATCCGAAGTTCATTGGTTCCATATAGTGATTGGTCAGAGAGTGAATCTGAGGAGAGAGTATACATGCAAGGTATGCTTTACACATTTATTTTTGAGCCTCTATTGAACTTATAAAGTGAGGAAAGCCACTGCCAAAGACTCCACCATCAACCATGGTGCTCACCGAAGTGACCAAAGTGACCAAAGTGACAAGGAGGAAGCAC
>JBBPTJ010000160.1:7671-20844 GCA_038094035.1 Pulveroboletus aff. ridleyi
GGTTCCAGACGACCCTTTTAGCTCGCAACCTCCAGAATGAGTTTGATTTTGAAGATCAACGGCTCCGTCGAGAGCACGCAGAGCTTGCAGCTCGGTACATGCAAATCACATTTCAGTGCAGTATATGCATGGACGACCTACCTGAGGACGACATCGCCGAAGTGGATGGTTGTGCACACACCATGTGCAGATCCTGTTTGAGGGGCTTTGTTTCTTCGAAGATACAGGAACATCGCTACCCGATATTCTGTCCTGTGTGCACCATCGTCAAGAATCGCAGGGGTCAACCTGGTGGTACGCATCACGCCTCCTACATTCTCGACAGCATCAATGACGTTGCTGTGTAGTGGTCTCGAGATTTCTGATCGAACAACTTGGTGTCAGTGAAGAGCAGTCTTGGATCTTGACTGAGATGGAGCTGGCCGACTTCACTGTCCAAATTCATTGTCGCATGTATGTCTCTCTGCCTCCTTGTGCCTCTTCTATACGCGTGAGAAATAACACGTTCCAACAGGTGCCAGCGCCCTGGCTTCATAGATCGGGAAGATTACGCGGAAGTGACGAATATCATGTGCCCTCAGAATGACTGCTATCACATATGGTGCAAAAAATGCGAGCAAGCGATCGTCGGGGACGGTCCACCACATTCGTGTGACGGGTCATCTGAGCTAGAACACTTGATGAAGGAACGTGGGTGGAAACATTGCCCGAGTACGTGGATTTCCTCGCCCCCATTCTTTTCCGAGGGTATGGGACTCACACTTGATATGCACAGACTGTATGACGCCGATCCAGAAGGACACCGGGTGTAACCACATGACGGTGTGTGCTCGCCCTCTTCCCTTCTACATCTCATCCGTGATCCGACGTTCTCTTCTTTTTGGCAGTGCATTTCGCCTGGGTGCAACACTCACTTTTGCTACGTCTGTGGTGGCATGATCGTCCGATCTGCGCTCAACGACGAGATCAACCAGGCCGTGTCGGCACACTTTCGCCAGTGTCAGCTGTTTGAGGTCCCGGATTGATGCACGGCGGGAGGATATGTTTCCTGGCTGTTACGGACACGACGTATGAAAACATGTACGCCTCGGCATTGTGTTTGGTTGCTTTCTCTATTCCTCATCCGGTAGATGCAAAAGCATGCTGTATGATATCAGAAGATCTGTACCCCTATCGCCCCCCCTTTTTTTTTTTTCGGACGTGTTATTTCCGTCTTCTCACATTCAGTCGACCTCGGTGAACGCGACCGTTTTCATGATGATGGGGTCACTTGAGATGGGCTGGGTCAAGGCGCTGCTATTGCGGGGATGACCAGTGAAGGCACGGACGTCACTCGAGCAATGTGTCATGTGACTCAGGATGCTACTCGAAAGATACACGGACATATGTGACAAAAACCATCTCATTGACGAGACCGCACGACGTCAAGGAAACCGGATCCAGTCATATGACGGGTGTGCTAGGTTCGCGGTGGCTTGATGGTCTGATCAAGCCGCCACAGCACGTGTCAACTGTTCGAGTCCCAGACCGGTGCGTGTAGAAAGGGTTCGTGGTCGTTGCGTTGACAAGGGTGTACTTTAGACAAGCACGCACGGGAGAATGCTGCATCTTGATCCATGTGGTGATCAAAATCAAGTATGTATGACGTCTGAGGTGGTTGAGGTGACGCACTCAGGTCAGGCTGGTGCACAGAGGAGGGCAGTCACGACCTGAACTCATGTTTTCGCACGAAACACGACCCACACAGATCATCGTTTGCCGTACACGCCCAGCTCTGCGCATCAGGCGTGGCAAGTTGCAGGTTCAACCGCCCTACCCTTACTCGCCACTGCTTGGCACGGGGATGACTAGGAAACGGCTGTCTAATTATGTTCACCCTGATAGCGAAACGAGGAACGGACGAGCTCTGACAATGAGCGCCCTGGGATGAAGGTCGATCACGTTCCATTTTCTATGCGGTAAGAACAGATGGAAACGTCACATGAGGCTTCCTTACACCCCGTTGCGTTTGCAAATAGCGTGTCCAAGCACCGTCGCTGGCCCTCCGCGTGTATCTAGCGCTTACGGTCGCTCTACTAATACCCCGTCTGTTGCATTCTCCAATATCTCGACCCTGTGCGCCCATCTCCCACCCTTGACACCCCTGCGACACAAAGCATCTTTTCCAACAACGCACCCCTCGTTCTCTCCAGCGCACCACCTGTTTGCGACGACCTCGACAGTATGGTGGACATAGATTCCAACAATCTCTGGTTTCAGACAACACTTTTGGCTCGCAACCTCCAGAATGAATTCGATTACGAAGATCGACGGCTCCGTCGAGAGCACGCAGAGCTTGCAGCTCGGTACATGCAAATCACGTTTCAGTGCAGTATATGCATGGACGACCTACCTGAGGATGACATCGCCGAAGTGGATGGTTGTGCACACACACTGTGCAGATCCTGTTTGAGGGGCTTTGTTTCCTCGAAGATACAGGAACATCGATATCCGATAATTTGTCCCGTGTGCACCATTGTCAAGGATCGCAGGGCTCAACCTGGCGGTATGCACTGTCTACTACACTCTCGACAGCATCAATGACGTTGCTGTGTAGTGGTCTCGAGATTTCTGATCGAACAACTTGGTGTTAGTGAAGAGCAGTCTCAGATTTTGACCGAGATGGAGCTGGCCAACTTTACCGTCCAAATCCATTGTCGCAGGTATGTCGCCTCTCTGTCTCCTTGTACCCATTTTATGTGTGCGAGAAATGACACGTTCCGACAGGTGCCAACGCCCTGGCTTCATAGACCGGGAAGATTACGCGGAGGCGACGAATATCATGTGTCCTCAGAATGACTGCTATCACATATGGTGCAAAAAATGCGAGCAAGCGATCGTCGGGGACGGTCCACCACATTCGTGTGACGGGTCGTCTGAGCTAGAACACTTGATGAAGGAACGTGGGTGGAAACATTGCCCGAGTACGCGTTCTCGATTCTTTCCCGAGGGTATGGGCATACCGGGGGACTCACCCAATCAAAACATACAGACTGTACGACGCCGATCCAGAAGGACACCGGGTGTAACCACATGACGGTGTGTGCTCGTCCCCTCTTCTTTTTGATCCACGTCTTATCCGTCATCCGACGTTCCCTTGTGTCTGGTAGTGCATTTCGCCTGGGTGCAACACTCACTTTTGCTATGCCTGTGGTGGCATCATGGCCAGATATACACCTAACCGCGGCACCGGCCACGCCGCCTCGGCACACTTTTGTCAGTGTTGACGTTGACGTCCCGGATCGGCGCGTGGAGGGGTATGTTTTCTGGCTGTTACGTTTATGAGGATGTTTGACAAGGACGATACACACCTGAGCGCTGCGTTTGGTTGCTTTTCCGAGATGAAGAAACATGCTGTATGAACTGCACTCTTTTTACCCCTTCTTCCGGATGTTTTTTCCGTCCCCTAGTGAGTGTGACTGCTCCCGTGATGATGAACGTCACTCAAGGTGGGCTACGTCAAGATGCCGGGACGCTGATTACGGCCGTCGCAAAAGGTTAATCAAGCCCGGAGTAGTCTAGTATCTTTAGGGCATCTATTTCTCATCGCAGGCACCAGCGGGGGGACGGCTCGTCGTCGGAATTGTTTCGTACCTAGTGATTTGTTCTAGTCTGTCAAACAAAGAATTGACAGAGGACCGACAGGGGTTCTGCACACCTTTACAGGCGAACGAGCACTACATCTCGGCGTGGACGTGCAAATAATTCTTACAAAGCTGTCTGACATGCATTAGGCGAGATACCGTCGACGAACAACACTGATGGCGTCGAGTCACTCTCCGAGCAAGGAACTTTGTAGCATCTTCTGTCATCTACGTTGCCTGCTCCCATCCTGCGCGCCAGCCAACCAAGCAGGGACACTATCCGATCTCTTAAACGGGAACGCACACTATTCTCAACAGTTGTCGCCAATTGCGTACAAATAAGTGGAATATTTAATTAAGGGTACGTATTCTAAGTTCACCAAGAATAATACGACGGCTCAAGGTTTCGGGCGGGGCATGAACTTGAGTAGACATCCATCCTTGGGGAAGAGCGTGGCGATGATCCTGTTCACACATCGCATGAGCATGTATAGGTTACCACACGGGATGCAACACATACTGGACTTTATCGCTCTCGGGTGTTCGATGATGCTCCCAGTTCGTAAGCACACTGGCGGTAGCAAGGACGAGTGCGATGTTTAATTGTGCGTACTCGAGACCGATGCATTTGTGGGGACCACTGCCAAACACGAGGTAGTTTTGAGGGTTACTGTTGGCAGGGCTGTTTGGATCAAGCCACCGTTCGGGGACCAAGTCGTCGTGATCGGGGTACACTTTGGGATCATGTAAAGAGTTGTAAAAGGATGGGATTACCATACTGCTGGCAGGGACTGTATAATCGGAAGTGATGGGGAACGGCTTTGTGACTTTGTAAGGGACCTTGGAGCAAAACCATCAGGAACATGCCACAGAAGCATGGCGGATGAGATTACCATGGTGACAGGAGGCTTAATACGCATGCTTTCCTTGACAAAGGCTTTGAGGTAGGGCATTTCTTCTAGCATTTCCAAGGTCATAGGTTTATCGACATCATTACCCCGAACACGATATTGTTCCTCGCGGATCTTGGCCAGAATCTCAGGGTGGTCTGCAAGGTGCTGGAAGCCGTAGATTAAACCACTGCTCATAGCGTCTTGTGAAGCAAACAAGAACGAGAAGACGACCATGGCCATCTCGCGGTCGCTGAAATCTTTCCGACCCTTGTAACCAGGGTCCTGCATTTCCTTGACCCACTGCTCAAGCATGCACTCTGGCTCGGCACCCCCTGCGACGGCGATCTTGGATCTTGCGGCAGCCATCTCCAACCATTTGAATGCAACTTTGCGAGCTTGAATGGCCCTGTAAACTTTAGTCCCAGGCAGAGGGATGGGGAAGTTGACGAGCTCGAGGGCACGCGTGATATCCCAATACTTTTGACTGATCTCAGCGGCGCCATGTTCGGGAATATGATGACCGCAGAAGACACGAAGTGATGTATGCATATTGAGTTCACGCGCTGTCTTCATGATTGACTTGGGTGAGGGATCCTTGGCAGCGTCTGCAAGCCATCGATTCAAATGGCTGCGGGAGATGGCGTCCTGAATGGAGATATAGACTCTAGACGGCGATGAGACAGCGAGCACGCGACCTCGGATTGGGAGACAATACCTGAGTGCCTTGCGGGTGAAAAGCGTGTTTAATACCCTCCGATACTCGACGTGGCTTCTGCCCGTGAGGAAGACCCTGAAAAAGTATATTGTACCGCGGGTTCGGGTGCAAGGGAATAGGATGTACAAACCAGTTATCAGGCTGGAGGATCGCTTTTGCAGAGTGGACAAGACAAGGTTCGGCATAAGTGGGAGAGTTCAATATTTTACGTGAGTACTCGTTGGACGAAGCCATGACGATAAAACTAGGTGCAAGGCCGTGTCAACAATGGTCCGACGCGGGTGCAAGGATGGGACTCGCATGTTGAAGACACTGACGACGCTAAGAGCACCCGAGTTCCACTGAGCGGTGTAGCCCTCCATGGTTGGCTTCATGGAATCCGCGAATTTTCCGATAACCGGAATGGTCCATGTCGCGCCGGGGAGGTGCTTTTTCTTGTATCTGTATACGGACTGCTCGAGAAGAAGAAGGGCGGCGACGATGGCGAGGGTGGTGTAGAGCCAAGTAGCCTGGTTGGGTGTGAAGGTGAGAAAAGAGGGGACAGGAAAGTCAGCGAGAGGGGGGGACGAGGGGGCCGACGCGGGCACAGAGGAGGAGTGATGGCGGGTCATTTCCAAGGTGTGAATGCGACACCACGGATACTTATGCGCGCACTCCCGCGTGCTGATTGGCTCCAAAAAATCAGTCGACTCGACTGGCGTATGTAAGCACAGCCTCGGCTAAGTGGCCATCGTCGCAGACGGTGACGGCTAGACAGGACTGGCAGGGCTCGCTAACACCCACGGTTTGCTTCAATCTCTACGCATCTGTGTATTGCCGTGCGCCACAAAAACACATCAAAGGTGGCCAGAATGATGAAGCGAGGACGCCACCTCAAACTTGTGACCAATGTCATTGTACGAATGCAGAGTCCAAGAAAGAAACATCCGGATGAAATCACCCAGGGTAAAGGCGACATTTCGGGAATCAAAGTAATAGGCCAGCCAAGACAGCAACAAACGCCGCACCAAGCACACCCTGAACTCCAGCCCTTGCACCTACTTCGGCACCGCTCGTTGTGGAAGACGAAGAATTAGCGGCCGTCAAGTTGATCGGAGCAGGTGCAGTGGACGCATTCAAGGACGTGTTCACGTTTGGTGCAACGAACGTCGGTCCACCCCCCGCGCCAGTGCTATTGGTGTTAGGGGCGAGGTAAGGGACGTATGCGCCAGGGTTCAAGGCACCAGGGATCGTGCCCGTGGCGTTCAGGTGTGGAAGACCACTGGTCGTCAAGTTGTTGTTGTTGTATGAGGTAGCATTTGCAACCAAGGCAAAGACATCTGGCAGACCAATGTTATAAATCGAAAGATAGACGGGGATCGAGCGTACTCGCAACAGTTTTGTTGGTATCCTGGCGGCCAAGATTACCAAGACCCCAATTGTTTTGGACAGTCGAGAGACTAAAAAGTCTTGTAAACTGATGGCCCTGGCTAAAATGAAGTATTCCTTACGTCGAATAGTGAGTATAGAACGTATCATCAGTCGTGTTCCAGAGATTTTGTGGGACAGCACCACCAAGCAAAAGGGTAAAGACCTGATTGTTGATCTCATAGTTTTCATTCCTGCGAGCAAAAAAAATGAAAATAGGTTTCACTGTCTAGAACATCGCGTACTCATCAAATGTCAGCAAGATGAGTGTCTTGGGGGTATTGAAATTGGCATCCTGAAGTAGGGGGACCAGCCAGTAGGTCAACCAGTCAGCGGTAAAATCGATAGTTGTATCATGTGCATCGCTATGGTAAAAGTCAGCACAAAGGGCTAGACAAATATGGTAACGCACTTTCGGAGGTTAGGCGTGACAAAGATCCACTGAGAAAGGGTGTTGTTGTCGACCTTCATCGTGCGTACACGCTCAGCAACATGACTAATAAACACGAGTGAACAATACCTACGTCGACAGCAAAGTCGTTGAAGTTCCTGATACGCGCGGCACGCGTAGTATTCTTGCCAACAGAATCAAAGATAACCAACGGGTTGTGCTTGCGCACGTAATATGTATAGTTGTCAGGGTTGGTGAAGTTAAAGCCTGGGTATCCATCCGTGGGCATATTTTCCTGGTAGCTTGACCAGCTGATATCCTTCGCCTCCAAGAGATCAACGATTGTTGACACGTTGTTGGGAACAGCAGTGAACGAATCATCCGCGAGCCCGAAGAAGTCGCCTCCAGCTGACGCCATATAGTTGGGCTCACTAGGGTGTGTCACGCCATAGTAGCTACTGAGGAGGATGCCCTGGGTAGACAGGTTCTGAAAGACGGCATTTGAACTGGCTTTCGCAAAGTCGGTGTTCTCGAGCCAGATTTGAATGAAACGATCGAAAAATGCGCCAGGAACGTTGGCGGTATTGTTGATCGTGCCGTTTGAGGCACCAACGTAGAAGGGAGATGTGTCAGTCGGTCTATGGCGGGGCTGGTGTCAACGCTGTGTACAGTAGAAGGATCAGTGGCTTACGCTGCAGCAGGGGAAGTGAAGGTCGAGGCGAGTGCCGCTGAGACGGGTCCAACGGCTGCTCCGAGAAGGATTGAGTACTTGATGAGCATGGCGAATGCGAGACAAGGACACCCCTGCGAACTGGGTCGAGCATAGTTCGGCTATGATATACCCCGCATAGGCAGGCACGTGGCCCCGCCCTACCCTGGTGCCGCACGGAATGAAGCACGTGACCCATACTCACGAACGTGCGCTGTCATCGTCGCCATCTGGGCATCACAGCCCTGGGTAGTCGAACCTGCCGTCAGTGCCTTGTGTACGGTATCCCTGACCAGATTTCTCGCGTGTTGGAAGAAGAGTGGGTTCGGTCTACATAGTTGCGAATGGACGTAGGCACAGCACATCCATGCCGTCCAATGCAAGTCCACCGTCCAGTTGAAAGTGGTCCTACCTGTTTGACAGGCGTCGGTTAACGCTGCCACAATACCCATCAAACTCACAAACGTCGGGAATCTCACGAGAAACTCTAGCCTGGTGGAACCATGTGATGCACTTCGCATGGTGCACGCAACAACATCCACCGGCACGAGGGCGTTTATTGTGAAGAGCCCACTGGGACCTCGACCCGCTCCCATTAATGGCAGAGGTGTTTGGCGCAAAATAAGGAACGCGATCTCAGAATCCGATGGTCTGGGTGAAATGGAACCGACTCGCCAGTGAGTTCGCTGTTCTTGTAGCCTGGGACCTTTGCTGAATACGTCTGAAAAGCGAGATGAATCACTCCCGTTTTAAATTATTATACGGCTTCCACTGACAAATCTCTTGTTCGTGCGTCCAAGCTGTAGGATTCTGGTTCATTTCGACCGTCGGGAGACCGACATGAAAGTAAAATCGCAGGCCAAGCCTTATGTAGAGCAGTGATATCGGGGATGCCGTTCAACCAAAGTCTACACACGTCAAATTTCAAAAGTCGACAGGATCAACATACCAGCTGGCCATATCGAAATCGGGCCCTCACACAAAGGGATGGGTCACCACGGCAGCCACTATGAAAGCGATCATCAGTAGACCTAAGGGTACGAGAAGAGGTCTGGGGTTGACAGTGAGCTGGGCAAAGATCAGATACCGTCAGCTGAATGCTTCCGTAAATTAGCTCACACCGACAGGCAAAATCGCTGAGGTTCCTGCATATGACGTGCGACACGTGACATGTTTCAACTGACCGAATCCGTGACGGTTGTACCTGCGGACATAATTGTTGGGTCCGCAGTTGAAACCATCACAACCATCAGGCACGTTCTCTTGATACGCACCTCGGATGCAAGAGGTCCACAATGGAGGATATATTGGTTGAGATATATTCCAATCATCATTGCATGACCCCCAACAGTCCGAGGCCACCTTTCTCGGCATGGACTAGTGACTTGTGAGAGCGATGCCTTACCATGTCAAGTGGTTGTGGAAATCCTTGGAAGGCAGCTTGGCCAAAGTCCATCCATATGGTTGATCTATGTTCTTAAATGATTGCTTTGGATGGCTATCAAACTGGGCACACAAAGTTCAATACTTGTGCAATATTTGACATTGACATAGCCATGTACTGTGCAGATGTACTAAACACTGGGAAGACTTTTCTCCAGGTGCTGGAAGGGTGCTTTCTGGAAGCCTGCTGCTTTCTCCAGCAAGCTTTGAGCTCACACAAATGCTAATATGCTTACCAGTTTGTCAACTGTTTCTCACAGAGCAGAGCACAAATATAGTGCCCCTCTCTGCACTGCCCAACAGGCTGCTTAGGACAGCTTACCTTGGACATCCTGAAAGGGCTGATAGAAGAGTACTGCAGTTTAGATGATGGGGGATCAGTAATGAAGATGATAATGGGGACTGATTGCATACCCCAAATTGACTTTTAGTGGCATTGAGTGGCAGGGATGTGGTTTTTGTTTGCTATGAACAGATTCTGTTGAGTAATTGTTTCGAAGCTATGTTTGTCACAGTGTCATCATTGCTTGATCAACGAACACAGTGGTCAATCCCCCTCTCCCCGATCTTCATGAAGTTCTTTGTTTTTGGACAACCATCCCTACGCTCATCACTTACAGGGTTCCGAGACACGCGCTGCCCACGCCGCGAGGCGAATCCTCCGACGCCGTATCCCATTGCTGCTGCCACCATATCACGCAGCAACCACAGCAGTCAATGTGGATGCGACTGTAGGAGAGGTGGACTTGGCGGGTGCGCCAAGAGCAGAAGAGTTAGAACAGACATGCCTAAAGCGGTTAGATGTTAGATAAATTAAAGACAGCAGACTGCTTGGCATGATTCCAGGTGGTATTGAGGCGATCGAAGCTCGTCCACGAGATTGTTTCTGCCCGGCCTATGGATCGACGACTCGATGTTCTCTCTATCCTTGCATACCCGATGGAGCTGTGTACGAAGGTCTGTCATTTGGTCGAAGTACATTTTTCGGAGCTCAATGCGTTGAGCACAAACATGCGCTGTGTATACCTCGCAGTACCTGGCATTTGGTTACGTCCTGACACGTGCTCCATATTGCTTTCCATGTTCTAAATTTGAACACAAGGATGGGCGCTAGGGACGTTGATGAGGATGTTTCGAACAACTTTCTTTATCATCTTCAAAGGCCATCGCAGTTGCTGTAAACAGAAGGGAACAACATTGGCGATCCAGGGACAGTGACTGTATTTTAGAACCCCGAGGGCGTTCCAGTTCACGGAGATGAAGAATTCAGGTGTGACTTTCAAGCCAGGGGTAAGAACGTAGCCATCAGCTGTCACTTCGGAGAATTCTGGGCCAATTGAGTGTGGCAAGGAGCGACGAGCAAAGACACATACTGAGCGTGAATCTCCGGGGATAGCGTGTGAGTCAAGGCAAGACCTCTCTGGCTACGTGTCATTACTCGCGGGACGTCTCCAAGTATAGAATTGTCAACGCGCATGCTTGGTAATGCTTGACAGACCCGCAGAGAGAGTTTGCGACCAGCATTTCTGAAACCAGAGCATGATAACGTTTGTCAAAGAGCGCAGCCTTGAGAGTGGGTCTAAACAGGTAAACAACACGAGCACAGCCAGCGACTGAACCAAAACGCTTACGACAGATACAATCGTACTGCCAGGGTTACGCCATGGGGCATCACATGATGAAGGTGCTCCAGGGGAAATGCCTGCAAATAAGTCACGATTGGGTGATCATGAGAACGGGCAGTCCCCTAGCAGCGATTGATGTGACTGACGGCTTGATATAGAACAGCTCGAATCGTGGTGTGGACTGAGATGGGGACGTTCAGTGTTTGGATTCGGAAATCTGTCCGTGGAGGCTTGTCTCGTCGGAGAACTGCTCGGGCCCCAGCCTGAGAAGTTGCAATTGCAATGAATCGCAGCACCGACCAAATCAGACAGTTTTGTTCGAATGTTCAAAGTGCACGGGGAGTTTCCGGACGGTTGCAACGGCCAAGACAGAGATTTGGAAATAAACCCGATGAAGTTCCGCTTCTCATTGCTCCAGGGACGGGACAGATAAAATGGGGTACTGGGTACACAGGAGTCCCTCGAACTAGCCAGCGGAGATTACACGTGAGCCATACTTGGGGTCCACCTGAAACAGCTTGCACCTGGAGACGGCGTCAACTTGTGGGGGGGCCACTGGTCGAAAGAAGTGCAGGAACCAGATACCCGCATAATCGGCTTGGTCACTTGAGGCAATTCTGCACGGATACAGTGCGGGGCACAGCCCAGCAGGGAATCGGCGCGAACAGCAAATATGCCTCCATTTGTCAGCTCAGGATCCGGGGACACCTATGCAGTCCATAAGGATGAGCGTCCAGACCATAAACACCCCTTCCTAGAGATATCCATATCAGTAAGATGGAAAACTGTGCTTGAGGCGGGGGTGACCTGCCCGTGCAGGATTTGTCAACCTTGAAAGTGGCCGTCCTTCGGGGATCCGGGTGGTTTCAAGAAGCATTACGGTATTATGAGATATGCACGACCTTGGACCTGGTGAAAAGATTGCGCCGGTCAGAGACACCACCTCACCAAGTCCAGCCGACAACGCAGGCGTGCTGGCGGATGAGTGCGAGGAAGGACGGGTCTCATGTTCGGAAGCCTCCGGGCTTGTCAGAACCAGCTGGTCCGAGACTGGAAACAGAGAAAAAAGTTCATATGGCTGTTTGAACTCGCCGGCGTCAATTGCCCTTGATAAATACGAGCTCCCACTCTCTGTCAAGCCATCGCTCACGGTACTGAATGGAATAAAGCACCCCCTGCCATGGTCCGTTGCCCGCGCCTCTTCTATCACGCTGTCTTATATCACCACAGGTCTTTGTAAACGAAAAGAAGTTTGCGTGGTACGCACAACTTGTTGCGTTGCTGGAGCCCATGATCGATCAGTAATTTCCAGCGAAGCATGCATCAAAGGGCACAGATCTTCATCCTGTCACCACACCGAGCGCCCCTTGTTCGAAGTCAAAAAGAAGGGACGGCCTGTTTCTCAATGTCCTAAATGTCGCGAACTGCGCCAGGAGAAACGTGTACATTCCAAGTGTACATGTGCTCCCCGTCAGCCTGCTGTCGACAAAGTCCCTATTCCCGCCGCCCGTCCAGACAAGAAGCGTGCGTATTCTACATTGGGACTGGTTCAGCAGATCACTGATCCAGTGCCATTTGATAGCCCGTCGATTCATGCCCAGCGTACCTACTCTACCCAACGGGATCTCAGATGCACTTCAACATATTACTACTTCATCCTCCCCTAATGCAAGACAAAGCGGTAAGGGTTGCTCTCGGGCATTCACATAAAATCTTATTGCATTCTCGCAGTGGACTCGCTTCTTAATCCTTGTCTCTGTCAGAATGTACGGCAGTGTACATGCAGAGGAATACCCTGCTTCGCAGGACCGAGTTCTTCCTGGGAGAGATGTCCGGACTATGGACTACAGACTCTTGCCGAGGCAGCAGCGTTGTTCCTTGACCAGCCAGTCCAGGACTCTGCCGTCGAGCACTCTTCGGACCCGTCTCCTCCATCCTGCTGCGCGGACGAGCGACTTGATGGGCTAGATGCCGCTCCTGCCGCCTATTTGGAACTACCACCGATCCTTGCCGGGCCGGTCTCCTCTACCTCTGTCCCCGAGTTTCCCACCATGCCCCCACTCAGTACGTTTAAATCCATTGCAGGATCTGGATGCACATGTGGTTTCAACTGTACTTGTCCGGGGTGTGTCAAGCATCGCACTCTTCGGTATGCCGAGAAGCATCACAAGGACTGCGACGAAGGGTGTGGCCATTGCGTAGATCGTACCGCAGGCATCGAACTACCTGGACAGGATGCATCCATGCATGGGGGGAATTTAGTGGATGTCTTTTTTTCGCGGGCAGCTGCCCTTCCTAACCCACCTTCCCACCGGCGATTGGAACTGGACCCGGGAGACGTCACTGTATACCCTTGCGATCTCTTCT
>JBBPTJ010000161.1:4347-17605 GCA_038094035.1 Pulveroboletus aff. ridleyi
CACAGTTCAACCGTGCGGTAGAGATTGTGCAGAGTCTGCCGAAAACAGGTCCCATACAAACCGGCTACGAAGAGAAGTTGACAATGTACAGGTGCGTGTCCCGTTCAGCTGAAAGACACCCGAGACCGATTTCCTCGACATTTTCGTGTCACACAGCCTTTATAAGCAAGGTTCCCTCCTCACCAGACACTTGCTTAGTTTTGGCTCACTGTCTGGCTCTAGCCACCGTCGGAAATGTCACGACATCCCGTCCAGGAATGCTTGACATGCTGGGGCGGGCCAAATGGTATGCACGCCCACACCTCTGCCTGCCCTCCCCGGATCACGTGTTAATGCCCTCTTCACCTCTCCAAGGGATGCGTGGGCAAAACACCGAGATCTGGATCCATACGAGGCAAAATGGCGCTATGTGGATGCTTTAATAAAGGTATTCTGCACTCGTCAATCTCATCATGCCCTTACACGAATCAATTCAAGGCTCTGAGTAGGTACTCAGACAAGACAGTTGCAAAGGACTTTATAGACGAATTACGGTCCTACAGAGGGGACTCGGAGAACCTTGTCTCTAGTTGTACGTCGTCGAGCATTCTCTAGCCCGTGTCCTAATTTCAGGTCTTCCAGACGCACTGACCAGAACGGGATCGAGGGGCTCATCATCATCTGTTTCAACAGCTTCTGAAGACAATCCTACTATACCCCTATCCCACAGACCCCATGATTTCCAGCCTTCATCAATTCACCAGCACTTCGGCACTGCTATTGGTGAGAGCTCGGACGACGGGGAAGCAAGTGACGAACCTCGCGACCTTCCAGCCGTGCGCGATGCCGGTCAACAACGACCCCCGTCCTCAGTCTCGATTTCCTCGCGGTACAGGACACCTTTTACGAGTTCTTATCCACTTTCCCCACCACCACACCGATCGAGTGTACCTCCAGTGCAACCCCTTCCTCGTTTTGAGACGCCATCTGCGTTCGCAGATCCACATACGGCCACGTCTCCCTCCCGCACCGCCCGGTCGTCTTCTCACGATGTGGCACAACAAACTCGGACTGCGGAGTCTAGAAACCCTCTCATGACTCCTCGATATCACCTTGTAACTGGACAACACCCGGGACCCCCCTCGCGGGCAGCGTCAGTTTCACTAGAGCACGCAATGGAAAATATGCAGGCACATCTTGCGGCTCTCACAGAACGCATCGATACCCTTGAATCATCCCTCGTAACCCATGCCAACCCGCACGCTCAACGTTCAACGTCTCCTCCACCGCGCACTACTTCCAGTCATGGTAGCCCCACGGACTCGAGATCTGTTTCCCAGGTCTTTGAATGGGATGCCGATGACATGGGCCTGTGGACACTCATTTTAAAGCCTCTGTTCCAGAATCTGTTGTTTCTACGGCGGCTCGTCGTGTTCTTTCTCGGAAGTGGCCAGGATAGATCTCCGGTGCAGATTATCGTCAGGAGGCTCTGCTTAGATATCTCGTTCGTGATGGCGGTAGTGGGAGTCCTGAGGACCGCTTGGATGAACACCCGGACGAGGCGGAGGGAGGTTGCAGCTGCTCTGGTCGTGCTCTGGGGTGCCGTCAGAGGGAAGAGGACGAGGATCTATGGAGTGAAAAATTTGTTGTAACGCTGGTACGTTCGCATTCGCAGCGTACAGTCAGGGTAGGCTCCAGTGTAACTTGACAACTTTGGAATACGTAATTTTCCAGAGACACATGCTAATAGTCGGCGCGACGACACCCTAACGTTACAACTGCTTCGGTGAATGGACAATCTTTGGTTACATTATGTGGCTCAGGACATGTCAACGACGCATCGGATGCAATCCCCTCCCTAAAACAGACTGTTAGCAACGATGCAGACGGAACGGTAGGTGCGACGTACATGCATGTCGTGGAACCCTTCGTTAATCTCTTCAAACCTGCGGTGATGAGTGACATACTCATCAATCTTGAGTGTGCCTCTGAGATAGTCTAATGATCCCAGTTTAATCTAGATGAAGAGGTATAAAGAGAAAGGTACCTTCGACAAGGCCAGGCAACTCCGTACGGCCCTTCACGCCGCCAAACGCTGTGCCTCGCCAAGTACGGCCAGTGACCAGCTGGAATCTAGGTGGACCTCGTGAGCCCCAACGACCCCAAGGTCCCAAATCGCACCTACGGTCTCGTGGCGATTTCCTTGCCAGCAGCCGCAACGCCGATGATGGTCGACACTCCCCATCCCTTGTGACAGGCCTCCAACGCCGACCTCATCACGTCCACGTTTCCTGTGGCATCAAAGGTGAAATCCAACCCACCATCTGTGATCTCGACCAGGTGGTCCTGAATGCGTTTCCCTTGAGGGAGCTCCGCGGGGTTCACGAACTCGGTGGCACCCATACTCAATGCCCAACTTTGCTTCTTGGGGTTGACGTCGATCGCGATGATGCGGGATGCACCGGCAAGGGCGGCAGTGTTGATAACACCGAGCCCAATAGCACCACACCCGAAGACGGCGACGTTGGAGCCCTCTGCGGGCACATGAGACGAAAAGTGCGACAGAGGTAGGAACAACGTACGAATTCCGGGTTGCTTCATGACAGCGCCCCAGGCGGTTGTAATGCCGCACCCAAGGAGACAGACCTTCTCTAACGGTGCCTTTTTGTTGACGGAAACAACAGAGACGTCTGCGACGACCGTGTATTGCGAGAATGTGGAAGTGCCCATCTAGAACACAGAGATGGGTTACGGTAGTAGGTCTTTCGGTCACGCTCCAGGTAACGGAGAGCAGGAGATGGCTCACGAAGTGGTGGATTGGCTTGCCTCTGCAAGTGAATCGGCTGGTACGATCGGGCATGAGACCTTGTCCCTGGGTCGCTCGCACTGAACGCGTCAGGACGTACGTCTAATCCAAACGTCAACGACATTTCATCTCTTAGACACACCTTTTCCACACAAGTTCGTCTTTCCACTCTTGCAGAACTTGCACTCACGACATTCTGGGATGCGTGTTAGGAAGGACGGATCGTCTGGTGAAGAACGACTCACCAGCGGTGTACAGGGGGATGACATGATCGCCCTGTGGGCATACAAGGACGTTAGGGGTATCCAATGCAAAGACGGGAGATACATACGAGAGCTACACTAGTGACGTCTTCCCCAACAGATTCCACCTGTTTCAGATCAAGCATATGCGGTACAGCGGATAATGTGTGATAACTCACGATGCCTCCACCCTCGTGCCCAAGGATGACCGGGAACAGACCCTAAGATAAACGAGTTCATCAGAACGGGATCCGAATCCAAATCCCGCGTTACGAACCTCGGGGTCCCTACCACTCCGAGTGTACTCATCGGTGTGGCATATACCTGACGGAGAGTGGGACGTGCGTATTTCGTACAGGCAGACTGCTACCTACCGGTGTAAAGGATCCTGATCCGTACCTCGTGCGCTTTGGGGGGCGCAACCTCGACCTCCTCGATTTGAAGTGGCTGGCCTGCACCCCAGCAAACCGCCGCTTTACACTTGATGATCTGACCTACCGTACTCGCCATAGTACTACAAAGATGATCTGAAAAACGGGTCAAGTTGCAAGGTGGGACGACGTCTGCGAGTGGCGGATGCGAAGACTCGACATGTGATGCCCAGCCATCTAATCTCGTTATCTACTTCGGATGTCGTACACGCTATCTTTGGCCCAACTCTGTCAGCGATGGCCTTTCCAAATCTCTACTACAAGCGCGTATGTCTTGTCTCTTCCTTTCAGACGCCCGTGATCCTATGTTTGCCAGACCGCTGCGACTCCCAAGGCCTGCTATGTATGCTACAAACCCACCGCAACCGTCCTGGCGACGATCGACACTGCGGATTTCCTGTACACCTGCCCAGTCCATCTCACTGATCGTGGGTTCGCGACACGTGCACCAGAGTCAGAGCCAGAACCAAAGAAGGCCATCGTTAGGTCCGAAGATATTGCTAGAGTGAAGCAGGAATGGGAAGAGAAACAGCGTCAGAAGAAAGACAAGGGTCAGGGAAAGGAAGGTCAGGCTGATGGGGATGGAAAGAAGGCTACAGGTGAGGCACATAAAGATGGAGAGGGAAAGCAAGCGGACGCTGGAGAGAGCACGGATGGCAAGCAGGAGAAGAAGCCTACGAGTGCTGTTTCCACACCGTCGTCAGAGGAGCCAACCTCCAAACCGACGCACGAACGATATGTTTTGCATCGTAACATCTTCGCGCTTAGGACCGCTGATCACCGCAGAAGAAAGCAAGCAGCCCAAGCCAAGGACCTCGCACCTCGCCTGCCAGGTGCACCGAATTCGTTACCATAAATTGTTACAGATCACCGAGTATTATAATCTTATACCATAGCCTGAACACCAAAACTACAGAGTGCCCCAAGAGCAAGCCCGACAATAATAAAGAAACCACTCAGTGTTGCCGCAATATCCACGTCTTCGCGGCGCCCGTTCAGTCTAGGGTTATGATCGAGGGATGAGGCAGCAAGCGTTGCTAGCGTAGAGACAAAGCCATTAGTGTATCCCATGGTTAGCATTATGATCATGAAAAGGATATCAGAATGGATGGTTGGTGGAATCGGTGTTGCCGTTACGGGTCGAGAGACATTGCAGAGAAGGATGAGGGGGATGAACAACGTTCGTAGGAGGGCCATAACCAAAATCTTGTTTGCGGACCAGACAATTAAGCGGGGGAACGAGCAACTGTATCGCCCGAGGAGATCTCCAGTGTTGAAAGCCAAGAAGTGGACCGAGACGAATAGCAAGGGGTGGGTACCTCGGTGCACTGATTGGACACAGGCCGTAGTTGCGGGGAAGACCGTCTGGTTGAAAACCTTATCAGATTGATAGTGACTACAATAACGGAGCAAGCACTTACTAGAGTGACCATGAATACATATGCGATAGAAAACATAAAAATGATGTTCTGCTCAAATACTTTATAAATACGAGAGTTGGCCTCCGTCGAGGATCTATCCGCGACTAGCCCAGTGAGTTCATCTATGTCTCCGCCCTCGCAGTGTCGTTCCAGGGCGTCGGCAACTGGTTTATAGAAAGGCTGCCTCGTCAACCACGTGTAAGCAATCAGTGTGATGCAGAGGAATATGGCCGAAACGCCGAAGAAGATTCGTGCAGCGACATCTTCGGGGTGACTATCTCTGCTACCGGCTGCGATTATCTCCACTGACACAGGTTCCAGGGACGATCCCCAAAGAGAAATCATCGAGCTAGCAACCTGTACAGCACTGACTGCGACAGCAACGGCGGCTTGTCCCGATAGCACAGTTTGCAGGAACGATGCTCCAAGAAGTACGGCTCCGGCATACACTGTGGTACACAGGTAACTAGACGCAATTGCAGCAGAAGCCGCGTTGAAGAGAACAAATGAAAGGAATGCTGATGGTGTGGCTCGAATGAGCGTGCTGAGACATAGACATGTGACAAGGATGATCATTGCGATGATGGAGGCAAACGTGCGGCGAGATGGGGACGACTGTGATATCCCCCAAGTGTGAGTGACTGCTAGCACGGTCAGTCAGACCAACAGACCTGTTTTGCTGTGACTGTGCTGTGGAATTGACTGATTAGATTAGTAAACGTGTAGACGGTAGACAGATGCGAGTTGAAGGTCTTGT
Source organism: Pulveroboletus aff. ridleyi (assembly GCA_038094035.1). Taxonomy (NCBI): domain Eukaryota; kingdom Fungi; phylum Basidiomycota; class Agaricomycetes; order Boletales; family Boletaceae; genus Pulveroboletus; species Pulveroboletus aff. ridleyi. The sequence continues at coordinate 9,984 of JBBPTJ010000161.1, forward strand.
GGGAGGAGTCGGCCAGTCTGGACAAGAAGAACGATGTCCCATTGATCAATGCTGAACAGAGTCGTGAGTACTGACAGGATACGTAGGAAGAAGAGTATCACCATTCCAAGGTAGCAAAATGGCGCAACCCAGCAGGAAGTACGTCCACCGAGCTCGAGCTTCAGTCGAAACCCACTCCGTTGTTGAGCGAAGATCGGTTTCATAAACACCACCTTCAGGGCCACAACTTAAGGGGTGGGCTTGTTCTTCCGAGGATGGTATGGTGTGGTATTGAGCAGGAGATTCTGTCATGGTGATACTCCAGGGACCAGGAAACCAAAAAGCAAGGTGGGATGGACTGTGCGGCTCCAAGCCGACGTCGTTTTCATGATCTGGTGTTATCTACTTTGGTGGACATGAAGAGAGTACGCAGTGATTAGTCATGCGGCTCCGAAGCTACTAGGCTCGCAACCTCCGATTCAACACTTCCAGCACTCTCTGCCACTGTGCTTTCCTCTGTTTCCGTACTACCAGTTCTTATCTCCTGTGCGATAAGAGGTCCTATAACGGCGTCCGAGATGAACATCGAGACCTCCTAATATAGTCGCCGTTCCAGTTTTAGGCAAGCCGATGTGACCTAAGGTCTATTTCTGACGAGGGAACATACGGCGGTCTATGCCATTCATGGCTTTCCCGCTCCCCAAGATTCCTGGTAGCACACGCCACTGATTCACTCACACAACGTACTTCGCCGAGTGTTTGTGGTTTGCTATCAGTTTACCTCCGCACCAGATTATCATTGCAGGTGTTGTTACAGATCATTGGGTATAGCGATTCTGTTGCGATATCATATCATAGCCTGGACAACAAAACTACAGAGTGCTCCACAAGCAAGTCCGACGCTGACAAGGAAACCACCCAGTGTTGCCGCAATATCTACATCTTCGCGGCGCCCGTTCAGTCTAGGATTATGGTCAAAGGATGAGACAGCAAGCAGAGCCGAGGTAGAGACAAGGCCATTTGTGTATCCTGTTGTTAGCATTATGATCATGAAAAGGATATCGGAATGAATGATTGGGGGAACCGATGTCGTTGCAGGTCGAGAGACATTGCAGAGAAGGATGAGGGGGATGAACAACGTTCGTAGGAGGGCCATCACCAAAATCTTGTTTGCGGACCAGACGATTAAGCGGGGGAACGAGCAGCTGTATCGCCCGAGGAGATCTCCAGTGTTAAAAACCAAGAAGTGGATTGCGGTGAATAGCAAGGGATGGGTGCCTTGACCCACTGACTGAACGCGGACTGTTATGGCAGGGTAGACTGCCTGGTCAGGTTGACGATCCCGATCAGTTGAGCTGATCACGGCGATGACGTGGATACTTACTAGAGTGACTGCAAACACATACGCAATAGAGAACATAAAAATCAAGTTCCGCTTAAAAACCTGATAAACGCGAGAGTTGCCCTCCGTCAAGGGATTTCTGCTGCTACCCGTGACTAGTCCGGTAAGTTCATCTGTGTCTCCAACTTGACGGTGTCGTTCCAGGGTACCGACAACCGATTTATAGAAAGGCTGCCTCGTCAACCAGGTGTATGCAACCAGTGTGATGCAGAGGAAGATGATCGAAACACCAAAGAAGATTCGTGCGGCTGTTTCTTCGGGATGACCGTCGCTACTATCGGGCGTGACTGCTTCCGCCTGGGCGGATTCCGGAGACGAGCCCCCAAGAGAGATGATCGAACTGATAGCCTGTACAGCACTCACTGCAACTGCGACAGCAGCTTGTCCTGATATCACAATTTGCAGGAATGATGCGCCAAGTAACGCTGCTCCAGCAAATACTGCGGTACACAGATAACCGGCCGCGACTCCAACGGAAATCGCATTGAAGAGAGCAAATGAAAAAAATGCCGATGGTGTAGCCCGAACGAATGTGCTGAAATACAAAGATATGATAAGGGTGACCATTGCAACGATGGATGCAAACGTGCGACGAGACGGGGAGGACTGTAAGACTCCGAGTGTGAGTGACTATCATTACATTTAGGGTAAGACCTACAAACCTGTTTCGATGTGACCGTGCTGTAGAACTGACAGATAAGAACGGTCATTGTGTAGATGGTAGACAAGTACGAGCTGAAGGTCAGGTAGAAGGGAGAGCCAATCAGTCTCGATAAGAAAAATGGTGTCTCGTTGATCAGCGCTGGAGAGGATGCATCAGCACGAACAAGACTCGCAGCCTGAAGGCTCGAAGAGAGGTATCACCGTTCCAAGGTAGCAAAATGGTACAACCCAGAAGGAAATACGTCCACCTAGCTCGAGCTTCGACTGGCACCCACTCCGTTGCTGAGCGAGCGTCATCCTCATGAACCCCGGCTTCGCTGACATGAGAGTAGTGGGGTTCCTCTGAGGATGGAACGGCGTGGTATTTAGTGGGAGAGTCTGTCATGGTGGTCATCTATGCGTTGCCCATATGCCGGGGGGACTGGTAGAATGAGATTGCGGGTCCCGTGAGGCTCTGGCCAAGTATTCGGTTGAGTCCGCTGCCTCGGAACGCTTAATGGAGGCGGCCGAATGGAGGCAGCCGTCTATTTGAGGCAGTCTATGAAACTATCATTACCCGGTAAAAGTACGACATGACGAATAGTCAAGGGATCAATACGTGGCTCTATAGACTCAAGACTGATCATTACTTGCGAGGCTCTGCAACAGGGATGACCTGGTTCGCAGCCTCCTTCAACACTAATTGAGTCAATTTCTCTTTTTGCTTTTGTGCTTTCCTCTGCTTGCGCTTCACTTTTCTCTCGATCTTCGCCATGCGTTCCGCGGTCAACCACCGTCTCTTTTTCTCTGCTTTGCGTTCCTCCTCGACCTTTTGTCTGAATTTGAACACACCCTCAGCACGCGCCACCCTTGCCGATCGGCCATTCAAGTGCGTGAGCTCTTGCTCGACAAATTTCTTCAGGAGCTCGGCCCTGTGCACCTTGGCCGCCTGCCAGCGGGCCTGCTTCTTCGCTCGACTGTGTGGGTTTGAAAGCTCTTTCGCGAGGTGGTGTTCCATTGGTGTCGATTCATCAAATGGTCTTGGCTTAGGGGCGAATAACGCATTGATGTAGGTATTTTCGTCGGCCGAACTAGGTTTCTTGAGGTCCGGCGGCTGATAGGTAATCTTGAGCACCGTGTCCTTTGTGGTATCATAAAACTGGTTGGCTAACAGCGTGAAATAAATGTCAGATCGGCTCCGGTGCAAGTGTAGATGGTATAACACACCTTCTGGTCGTTCTGGGAGTTCGGATTTTGGCCACGGTAGCACGAGTGGGATTCTGCTGGTTTTCTTAACATATGCAGGTATTGTCGCGAGAGCGGTGCGCCGCCAATCGAAACGACGGAGACCAGGATGCCAATAAGGCTCCCTTACCCCGACCCGTCGTGCAAACACGCTAGCATTGCAAATGTTTGTTGCTCAGTAGGAAACGGGGGAAACATGCTCACTCGACCTCCTTCTCTTTTCCTAGTGGTGTCGTGACTTTGTGGGTGCCCATGAACAGCTGACACCTCGAGTAATGCACACTTCTGTTGACGGGAGCCCTGTTGGGCGTCGCTTCCTGGTACAATGGTCGAACATGCAGCAGTTGGATCCACTCCCACCACTTGACGCACCTTGACGTTGCCCTTGAGGTACACGCGATTCGTGAACTTGTTTATACTCAGAACCTCGTGGAGTTTGCTTCCTTCACCACGAACACGTATCTTGTCACCAGGGACAACGTTCCAGTATTTGATACGGTCCTTGACGGGGACTGCTTTGACAGTAGGACTGTAGCGCAAAACTTTTTCCTGCCAGTGCTTCGGAACAGGTAGAAGATGTCGAAAATTCTTCGTCCATGGTATCCTAGTAGCGGCTTTGAGGACCTGCACGCGTGATAACGACATGAAGCAGGAAGCAATCCAGCAAAGCGAGCGTAATGGCAAGAGTCTGCTGACTAAACAATTGCCCCTGTCACCTCGACTTCTAAGATGGCTAGTATTGCGCGTAGGAGTACACTGTACACTCTATCAAGGACCTCCCCTTCCGAATAATTATCCAGCCTACGACATCAGCCCACTGGGACAGGCCCAACCGCTGTCCTAGTCCATGCTCCCGGGGCAGCATTAGGTTCTTCCAACTCGAGTGTCTGAAGTGGAGATGATAAAGTCGCCAACATCGGGGCAACAATATAACTTGCCTCGAGCAACATTCCAATGATGCTGTCCACTTCTGGAGGTGGTACACCACCGCATCCAGCACCAATAAGCTTCCTGTACTCAGCCATACGTCCGCTAGTTCCCGCCTCCGCTTGGAAGGTGATTAACTGATCAAATAGTCCTTTTCGCCGTTTGCGACGATGGCCCAGTCCTTCTCTTACCATTTCGCAGGCCGCTGCTATTGCATCCTGGTTATTTGGAAGGTCAGCGTACAGTCCGAGAAGATCCGTGATGTCCTCTTCCTGAGGTAAGGCTATCCGCTTCCCCTTGTTTTTATCTTTATCCCTGTCCTTTCCTGCTTCCGTCGACACCCCTCCGTCAACCTCGTCATCCGTCCGGTAAGGCACAGTCGTAGGCGTGATCTTCAGCTCCCCGTCTGCCGCATCCCTGATCGATGTTTCTCGGTTCTCCTCGTCCTTGATCCATTTCTCCCAACCCAATCGATATCTCTTCCCCATCTTGTCCAAAAGCTGGCTTTCGAAATCGGACAACAACTCTCGCGCTAGCTGTAGTCCTTCTGCTTGCGTCTTGAGTTGATTGACAGCTCGGTGACTCTCGAGGATTTCCTGTTGGATATTTTGTAAAAGGATGCGGGCCTGATTCATGTCGCGTTCTTTATCCTGAAACTCGCGATCGAAAGATGCAGCCAGACCGTCAAGCATGCTCGTAATTTCGTTGACGCATTTTGTGCTCGCCTTCTGTCCGGTGATTGAATGGTGTAGTGGTAGTCGATCAGTACCCGTGGGGATGGCAGCTGGAATGGGCGGCAAAGGATACGCAGCCTGTGCATTGCGAAAAGACATTGCCGAGAGCCGAGAAATCGGTCCCGGGGACGACCGGAAGCGCTCGTCCTCGAGAATATAATCTTCAGTGCTCTTCCCGTCACGGTTTACGAGCTTGGGATCCGCTCCGTGATCGATGAGGAGTTTGACAAGGCGCTTGCTACGGCATCGAGCGGCCATTGTCAATGCAGTTTCACCATCCTCGTCCTGGAAGTTGATCACGTCTGCCAGTTCCTTGGGGTAGTCCGCCAAGCGGTTGAGTACTGTCTCCATGTAGTATCGGGCTGCGTGCGTCTTCCCTTTGGACATGGCGACATCAACGATGTGGTGGAAGACAGTCCGATTGTAATTGTCGATGTTGAGAGTAGAGCGGTGGAGGAGCTCATACAACTCCGGGAATTTTCGTACGTCGTAATTGTTTGCAAACATGACGCTGCGCATGAGCGCGGTCTGGCCGGCCTTGTTTACCTTGAAGATATCAGCCCCGGCTGTGAGCAGGAGCTTCACAATGCGGAGTCGGCCCATTGCCGAGGCCCAATGCAGTGCAGTGTGCCCGTCATCGTCAATGGCCATGTTCGCGTCAAAATCGGGAGGAGGTGAGATGAGAACTTGAGGAATCTGATTCGTGTCTGAGATAAAGTATTCGAGGATTTGATCGCTGTAAGTACGCGGGTCATCAGCACCGTTGGCTTGTGTCGCGATCTCGTCTTCCGATGCATTGTCAATGTGCTCGTTGGGGTGATGTCGGGACGGTTTACGTCGTCCACCGTGCCTACGATCTTCCGACACGTCCATTTGATCGTACGCGTCAGCAATGGGGGAGGGCGTACGTGAGCTGGATGACCCTCGTGAAGGAGATGATGTCATTGAACCATCTTCTGAACCAGGTTCGGAGAACATTTCTTGCTCTGACTCTTCTTCAGCATCAGCCTGACGGCGTGAACGAGTGCCCATGAGAGCGGAACTTGGTTCGGGGGCCGTGGTTGTGGCCCGACGGGCGGGTTTTGCGACGGAAGCCGAAGACACGAGATGTTTCGGGGCGAGAGGGGGGCTTTTCGCTGCGGGCTGAAATTCGATGATAGGACGGAGGGCCGCTTCGCAATTATACTGCCTCGCGAGGGCGAGTCCTCGCTCGAGAGGTATCCATGTCCCTGTGATGCGATGGGGTCAATTTGAGGGAAAATAAGTGGAGGCAAGGACGCTTACCCTGGTACTTTCCATAACCGCCTTGAACTTTCTCATGTTCGCCTTTTTGAATCTCTCGTTCGAGGACTCGGGTGCGCTGGGGTTTGTCAAAGCCTGCGACTTTGAGTATTTGTGTCGCGTTAAGCCACGAATCTGAGCGCCGCCGCATGACTGCGACGCCCTTGCACATCCTACGCGTGTGAGAGGGATGAGGACGTGTCGCGTACGATGGAGACTATGACAAACATTTCGTACACGGGTATCCCGCTGTAGGTGGCCTGGGCGTGTGTGAGGCATGGCAGGATGATGAGAAGACATGAACGGCACCTTGAAAATCTGGCTGTCCGGCATGGTGAGGGTCAATGTACACAACGGAAGTGCGCCACGGAACGGTCGGGCGAGCTAGGTATGAATTGGGCGCTGGCGGACAGTGCTGGCGGATGATACGCGTGCTCCAACAGCAACAAACAACGCGATAGCAGCCCCTGAATATTTCCGCACGTTCTGCCAGCGTTCACGCGTCACCCACCCCAACGCTGCAAACGAGCACACGCCGACCCTCGGAACCTGCCACGTACGACGTGCACCTTTTCTGGCTTCCAATGACGACCCGCCTGGGCCATATTTACAGGCCTCGTGAAGGACATGCTGTCGTTGCGATGCGGCCATGTGTTCTGGCACCCCGTGCCCTGCAACTCGCATCGCTCATGTCACAGAGACGATTGTCTGCGATCTCTCCCTGGGCGCGTCGGGGTCGCTCGTTCGTGAGCGTCCTCTGAGCGCGTCTCTCACCGGGGCTCGCCCAGCGGAACCCTATGCTGGGGTTTGTGGTCCCCTTTTGGTTGCTTTGACCTATTTGGCAGAACGCGACGGTCACGGGACTTTTTTCCTTTTCCAAGGAGCTCTTCTTGGCTTCCAAACGCCTACCTTGAGGCACGTTGCCACACGCTCTTTTATTGTCGCGCTCCCTCTGCCACACAGCCCCCCTCCTTTCCACTGTCCACTCACATCTCGCGTCTCCGCTGCGTCTAGGAAGAGACCTACACACTCATGGCCCCCAAATGCGAGCCGTTGTGTCACTTTGGAGACAGGCATGTCCTTCCCGCCGAATCCACGTCCACTCCCACCCGCTCAATACACTTGTTTTCAGACTCTACTTTACAACTTTCTCCCACCCACCTCCTGGTCCTCACGTGCTCAATAATCAATCTTCCGACCCAACCAACAACCCTCCGGTGCGCGCAAGACCCAAAGGAGGCCCATCCGCATCTCCCGACGATGACGCTACCTACTACTACTTCACGATCGATGACCAGCTACTCTATCTCTCCTTCTTCCAAGATTGGGGCCCACTCAACCTTGCGATGGTGTACAAGGCTTGCATCCTCATCCACGAGTTGCTAGAAGTGCGTACCACTCGCAATCCAACT
>JBBPTJ010000164.1:0-20663 GCA_038094035.1 Pulveroboletus aff. ridleyi
CCCAAGAAGATCAGCTTTGCAAACCAAGCACAAGTGCGTGTGTAAAAGCTTTCACCTTCCCGGTAACATGCAAAGGATAGTGCGAGCCCTGGCTCTGTGCGAGAGTGCCTCGGTGAGTCAAGAATGAATGACGAGGCCCGGATGTCGAGCGACGAAGTCGGGGGTTCCGACGGTCGTGCCGAGGACGCAATCAACGAAGAGGGCGCGATCAGGTTGACGCTGGAGGAAGTATACGCGATGCGGTGCCGTCTCCTTGAGTCGGCGGCGGAGAACGGCGTGAACGATGGTCAGCTCGCAGCCTTGTTTGAGCTGGGGAAGACCTTTCGAGGAACGGCATTTCATCACGTGTGGTGAAGACGTTGGGTTGGGGAGTTGGGGTACTGTATTTGAACAAAATCGCATTGTCCTCTGTTAATTGCATGGTTCGCGGATAAACTTGGTTTGCTGAACGTTGCTCCGATCATATGCTTGCATTAAGGGAAGGGTACTTGAAGATACCTCCAATAGTTCACAATGTTGGAGCAACAAGAGCGAGGGCGTGGGGTAGTGGCGGAAAGGGCCGGGGAAGTCGGTCGGATCTAATGATCCGATGTCCGCATGGCAAGGCATGTTGCAACGAGGAGATCGGTCATGGACTGCGCAGACTAATTCCTTGTAAGCTCATCAACACGTTAAGGAGCACTGATTTCTCACACCTGATGGATGCGGAGCTCTCCGTCCTTGTACACCGCAAGGAACGTAATGCGGTATGTAGCCACAACCCGACCCTGAGAACTCAGGCACTGTTAGTGTAACGCAATCGCCAGAAGAGGTTTCTTTGAGTTATCTTCCCCATAACGATTCATCCACACCACATACCTCCATTTTATTGCTCCATAACCCAGGCGTCGGCCGCCAGCGGTACTCGTTGTTGTCGGGGCCTCTAAACGAGTAGGTCCCGCCAGAGGAACCATTCCTGCGATGAACTTCGACACTGTGTGGTTCGGAATCGATGGTAATGCTAATGGGTCCTGGATCGGTTGCCATTATTATTGGCGGTCCGATGTACGGCGACTTGACGTGGCAAACCAGGACGCCGTGCTGACCGCCGGCATAGAGTCCAAATTGCCAACTCGACGCAAGTCGGGTCGCTCTTGAATAATATCTATCATATCCACGTCTTGGTCAACGTGCTGGCGGTGGCTAAGGACTGCGGAACAGGAGGGGTTTGGGTCGCGTGCGTAGCGATCGCGTCCACCTTCACCTATGCGCCAAGTCACTCACCTAGGTGTCTTTCTATCGTCTGCTCTGACTATCTTGTCATCTCCACAAATGCAACCCACCCGATAGACGTGTAAGGATAGCGGTCGTGTTTCGGTGGCCAGGATCCGGTCGCCTCGTCGAGGTGTGATGGCGTTCATCGTCAAGTGTGTGAGGGTCCCTTCCCGTGGAGAAGATGTACCCTGGAACCGATGCTACCCTCCTGCGGGTAGGTTTCAAATTCTGACGCGTTGTCATATATGAATGTACTGCGGTGAAGCTGTGTGTACTGATAGCTTAAGCGCTTAATGCTGAAACTGCACATGGGTATCAGTCACGCGGCGTTACATAATGAAGGCACACTTTTAGTTGTTTCATGTCCGGACGAGAGAAGGCAAGTGGCGTAGTACCGCCGCGCTGTTCTGCCCATAAGTTGTATGTGACTAATGAATTCACTGATGGGCTGGCGGTTGCATGGACAGTTAATTAGTGGCAGAACCTTGGCTATTCTCTAGCAACCACCGTTGTCCGTTCCTTGAACCGGGTGGTGCAAGACACGGTCGTGACCTCCCTTGACTGTTCAAGTGCCTTTTCAATTTGAGCGAGATCCTTGATTACCTTTTTTTGCTAGCTGGCTCGGTGGAGTGGCTAGGGAATAACGTTGCTCGTCAGGCTGGTCGTTTCATTTCTGGTGGTTTGTAGACTGAACTGGTGGATTCGAAGCCGGACGGTGGCGCCAATTGGTCCCCTTGCAGGGACCCCTTTGTTTCGTGACGCGTGCGACGGTAGATATATGGGGATTCAGCACATTACTTCGTGCCAGATTGGGTTGACACTGACCGTTCGGGCCAAGGTTCGCAGCACAGCGCACCGTGTTCTGTTGGAGCTTGAGATATGGTTGCCCTCGTTTCGTGTAACAACCCAAAGCGGATTCCTCCCGTGTAGCAGTGAGGGCGTCGATGACAACATGCAGAGGTCAAGTGAGCAACTGTCGCTGCCATATAAGGAGCAGTGGACCCGAAGAGCACAACTTGCGCCGGATACTGTACTAAGGATTTGGTATTCGTATTGCAAGGCTTGTAGGTCATGAACCGGTCCGACCACGGCATCCTGACAGGTGGGAGAACGACAAGGCACAGGAACACGAAAATGGATAAATCCGCAACTCGCCATACTTGGACTCCGATGGCCATCACAAGCACGATAAGTGGCCACGATCTCGCCGCATCTGCACCCAAAATTGGGAAGAACCGGCGAGAAGTCGTGACGGTTCCTGATAGAACCCGCTCTGTATTGGAAGGGTGCCTTCATCTCGTTCCACCATACACGCCTCCTACCCTCGGTCGTCAGGCCCCCGAAACCACCGGATGCCCCCAGGAATGCCACGTCGTCACTTGATATGAGTTGTGTGCTGTTCAGAAGTGATGGGGTTAGGTGATACACTCCCTTGTGACCCATACCCTACACAACATGCTTTTTACTTGGTTTGTGGGGATTTCAAAGTATAACCCTGTTGAAATAAATATCTATGTGCACAGCCACCTATTGGTTATGACATTGCAGATAGGCAGCTTTTTACCTAGTCTGGTGACCAGCCTGTCTAAAAGAGGCAATGGTGAGGTGAAACATGCTGTCAATAGATAGTCTGGTAAAACTGGTTGTGGCACAAAGGAATGGAGCAGACACCCATAGGAATATAATCACTAGCCAATCACAAACTCTATAATTTGCATTTAAAAATTAATACTTTCCTGATTATGGGCTGAGTTTGAAATTTGATCAAGCAACTAATCAATGAATTAATTGAGATATGTGTTCTGGACAATGACATGAGCTAACTGGAGTGCCTAAGCTACATATATGGACTAGAGCATCATTGCAGATAGAGCTTTTTATGGGTAAATCCATGGGCATCAGAGACAATACCTATACCTATACTCACAATATATCACCACCTGCATGAGCATGTATAAAAAAGAAATGGGTCCAAGGTAGCTAGACCTGCAACAACACCTATCAGCAGTTTACTTGCAGGTTTAACTCCAACAGTGCATTAGATACATACAAAAGATAGCAAGTACTACTCTAATTGTTATGGTTGTGTCGAGCAACCATCAGAAGGGAATGGAGAGACCCTTCAGCCAGAAGAAAACCAAACCAAACAGCCGATAATGAGGCTAGCTGGCAAAGAGAGAAAGCCTGTAACCCTGGCAGGGGAGCTACAAGTGCCAGTGAGCCACGTCAAGGGAATGCACATAGTGGACAAGGTTCTAACCCAAGTCCCAGGGGCCCAAGAGTGGTAAACTAGACAAGTGGTCAAAGCTGGGGTTTAGCCAGCTAGGACCACTGCCTTATATATTGCTATGGCCCGTGCACAGACCAAGCTGTACACTACTATACATGGTACTAATAGATAAGACTATGCTACATATGGTAAGGTGGTAATGACCGTGGGTAGGGAATGGAAGTGCAGACGGAGATGAGATGTGCAAGGCTGCCATGAGGCGAACCCTGAGATCTGGATCTGAGATCTGCGGAGATGGGAATCTTAGATAAATAGGATGTGATACAAGGGAGGAGATTAGATCGGATCAGAAGATCTAGGAGGTGACAGGATTGCTATGGAGATCCAATGGAGATAGGGGTTAGGGTAGTCTAAGGGTTGTCAATGTGTAACCCTAGAGGCAATGATGTCATAGATGATGTTGAGGGTCTGGACATATCACATGACTGGTCATGTGATCGGCCTCATGGAGGTCATGTGACAAAAGGAGCATGAGGATGAAGGAAAGTGATAAAAAGAGTGTGAAGATAAAAGTTAGTTACATGTGATTCATAACACTAATAGATAACCCACCTGTCAGGAACTAACCTAAAGCATAAAGTATGCCAAAGGACATCCAGGCCTCCACTCTGGGAATGAGAGCGAAAGGACTAGAATATCAAGCATGAGCCTAATCTACAGGTGAGTGCTATGACTATATACTACTATACAACCCTAAACCCTAGGTAAACCCTGTACCTTGGGCTAAGGGCTACTTACTAACGGATATTAAATAATGATCAGAATAAAACTCTAAATATGAATATGATGGCTGAATAAGTTAAGAATGGAATGATGTTATGGTCTAGCCTTATGACATAATGGAATGATCTAGAAGGATCTACCTGAATCTAGATAAGATGGTGAAAGGTAATGTTAACCTGTGACAATAAGATAAGATAAAGGAAAATGGTGAAAGGTAATGTTAACCTGTGACAATAAGATAAGATAAAGGAAAATGATAGGAACAGAAATAAATACATAGGTTCTGTTACCACCCATCATCTTGTTATGAACCACATGCAACTAACTTTATTCTTATACTCCTTTTCATCACTTTCCTTCATCTTCATGCTCCTTTCATCATGTGACCTCCACAAGGCCAATCACATGACCAGTCATGTGATATGTCCAGACCCTCAACATCATCTATGGCATCATAGCCTCTAGGGTTACATGTGCTAGACTACCCTAACCCTTCCCCGATTGGATCTCCATGGCATTCCCATGCCATCACCAATAAATCTCCCAATCCGATCTAATATCTCCATATGTAGCATAACTTATATCTCTGTGGATCTAGATCCAGATCTCAGAGTTCACCTCGTGGCAGCCTTGCCCTCTTCATCTCTGCGCCCTTCCATTTCTTTACTCTCCCATTCCTTACCCATGGTTATTATCGTCCCCTCATGTAGCATAGCCCCTTATGTATTATTACCTTGTATAGTAGTGTACAGCTTGGTCCATGCATGGGCCATAGCAATATATAAGGCGGCAATCTCAGCTGGCTAACCCCAGCTTTGACCACTTGTCATTTCCTCCCTTGAAGGCCCCTGGGACTTGGGTTAAAACCTTGTCCACTATGGGCACTCCTTCTTCAGGCTACCAGTATTTGTAGCTCCCCTGCCAGGGTTACAGGTATCCTTTCTCTGCCAGCTAGCCTCGTTATCAGCTGTAGGTTTGGTTGTTTCTTCCAGCCAAAAGGTTGTTCTGTCCCTTCTGATGGTTTCTCAATGAAACCATAACACATCTGGTGCATTCTCACTAGGCACAGCATCCAGGAGCTGTAGGAATCACTCAATGACTGTCAGAGTCAACTGTTCATATTAGTAGTGTTGAAAGCCAGCATGTACATATTGGCAGAGGTTGTGTACTGAATATGCATCTGGGGTAGCTAGGAAGCCTAGAATGTAAGGGATTGAGTGAGAGAGTTGATTAAGATTCAGCACAGCTGAGTTTGTATCTACATGCATGGAATGTGTGAACTATTATTCAAGTATGGTAAATTACATTTAACACTCCCCCAGTTATGATTTATCTTTATGACTACTTTTTTTCTTCTATTTGGATTTGCCCCTTTCCCACCCCTTTCCTTGCTTAGTTCTCTTTACACTAGGCTCTTAGTTCCTCTGACCACATGACCATTGTTCTTTTGTCTTCTTTCTTGTTCTATGCTTACTCATTGCTCCCCTTTTGCTATTTACTTACTGACTCAACAATCAGTCAACCTTTGTTCTTTTTGATTCTTTGGGTTTCTATATGATTACTCAGTATCCCTTCATTATCATATATAAAACCTGCCAAGTAGTACAGAATTTCCTTAGCCTAGATCTACTTGGCACTTAACTGTCTATCTTTCTATTTGTATGTCTTCACTCTACACCTAAGTGAGCACTTTAGCTCATTACCTGTGTCCTATCCTAATAGCAAGGGATTGTCCTTGGTTCACCCACTTCACCAGGAAGCCCCTTGTCTAGTACCCCACTAGGATGAACCTTTGACCTTGCCATTTGCAAGGTGCTCTCTTATTTTCACTCTAGAGACTTTCAGCCAAGTTCACACTTGACCCTTTGGGATCAAGCATAACACCCCCTTGCCTTGTATACAGTGGTGTATTGTAGGCATAGAGAGATTAATCAATTGTACAACTGTCAATGAAAGGTGAGGTTCCTAAATTCCAAGCCAAGTTATAATCTGAATTTATTGAACTTGATGTGTCCAAGGTTCTTTGTGAATATATTCACAGGGTCATCATTCCCTGGGATATAAAACAGGCCAACTTGTTTGAAGGTCATTACTGCATCTTTTACATAATGGTATTTGATGAGTATATATTTAGACTATTTTTCTGTGACTAGATTCTCAGCTATGAACAGAGATCCTTGGTTGTCACCACAGATAGGGATTGGGGATAGATTATATCCTAATTTCTCAAACATCTGTTTGATCTAAACAGCTTGGCAAGTACATTGGCTGAAAGCCATATACTCAGCCTCAGTAGAGGAGAGGGCAGTGGTTTTTTGGAGATGGGAATTCTATAGAAAAACTTTATTCACTAATTTCAGGTAATAACCTGTTTGTGAGTGAACAGTAATTTTATCTTGACCCCAGTCAGAGTCAGCACAGGCAAGTATGCCTTTGTCCAATTTCCCATTATATACTAGTGAGTAATTGCTAGTGCCTAGTAGATATTAGCAGATGTATAGAGCTTTATTTAGATACTCTTGGAATGGTTTTGCAGACTGGTGATCATTTGTGTGACAGCATATGATATGTATGTTGGGCCTTGTACTAACCATAAGATATAATAGTGATCCTATTACTGTCTGAAACCATGTGTGTAATGCTGGGTTGACAGGGTCATTGTTCTTCTCTGGGTAGTATCCCTGAGGGAGGGGTGTATGAGCTAGTTTAGCATTGATCATTCTGCAGTGCTCAAGTATTTTCTCAAGATAATTCTGCTGGTTAAGTAAAATGTGGTGACCTTCTTGACATATATTCATTCAGAGAAGTTCATGGGGTTCCCCAAGATCTTGACATTCCCACTTTTTCATAAAAGTGTCCTTGAGTTTGCTTACAAGGATCTTTGAGAGTCCATAGAATAGTATATTATCAACATAAATGATAGTGAGTACTATTTCCTTTCCTCACTTGTAGACAAATAGTCCAGCATCAGTTTTGAGTCATTGGAACCCAAGTTCCTTCATAGACTTGTCTAAAGTGTGCCACCATGTGAGTCTAGCCTGTTTCAGGCCATAAATGGCTTATAGTAGCTTGAGCACTTTATGTTATGAACCACTTCAGACCTTCCTTTCTTAGTCATGTGACCTGTCACATGACCAGGGCCCAGACCATGACATCATATGATGTCATGTCTCATAGCTGGCACACCCTTTTAATCTCCGTCTTCCCTGGTGGGAATCTTCTCATGATCGTGTACTTTAGTATATCCATGTATAGTAGTTTATCCCATGGACCCTCTGGTCCATGTGTACCTGTCCATAGTATATAAACCCAAGTGTCTCAGCTGGTGTCCCCAGCTTTGACCACTTGTTATCCATGCTCCTTAGCTAGGTAATTGGTGTGCTTGAGCTTGTCCTTCCCATCTATCCCCTTGCCAGGCTTGGTAATAGCTTGTGAAGCCAAGGCTGGTGGTATGCTTGCTCTGTGTTCACAACACTTTGCCTTTTAAATGTGGGAGCAAAATCCCTTCTGGGAACTCCATATAGAGTTCTTCTTCCAGAATGCCATATATGTAGGTAAGCAGATTAGACATCCAGTCCTGTAATATACCAATTTGTAAAGCAGCTAGGGTGTGTTATATTGTATATGCTGACCTAATTATTTTTTATCATCCCTTTCTTTTTCTGATCATGTGACCAGATCATGTGCCCATGGTCTAGACCCATGATATCATATGATATCATGCCTCATGGTTAACACTCCCTTTTAATTACCATCATTACTACTTTCATATCACAGAACTCTCTCACATCCATGAGATATCACATTCTATTTAAGTAGTCATTCACACCTTATTGTATCACACCCTATATGCATGGCATGGTCTGTGCACAGTAGTCATGCATATATAGAGGGTGCATCCTCAGCTGGTGTCCCCAGCTTTGGCCACTTGTTCCTTGGGTTAAAACCTTGGACAATAAGTACTTTCCTCAGTTCACTTCTCATCTGCAAGGTCTTATGACAGACCTTCAGTCACTTGGCTTTGGTGATTGTGCATCTGCATAACAGGGTGGACATACATTACACTGTTTCAAATTGTACTACAGGCAAGAATACTTGGTTGTAGTCTATTCCTTCAACCTGGGAGAAACCTTTGGCAATGAGTTGGGCATGTTTGTGGCCATCTGACTTTACATCAAAGACCCATTGGTTTTTTATCACTCTTTGGTTTAGGGGTCTATCAACTACTTCCCATATTTTGTGTTTTTTAAATGCTTATAGCTCAGTATTGCAAGCCTTCCACTATAGCTCTTGCTTTGCAGGTGATAGTTTCATTATGTCTCTGTAGAGCCATTCCCTGTAGTTGGGAGAGGTTTCTGCAACAGTGTATGGTATTGCTCAGGCACATAAAAATGTAAGCAATGCTTCTCCCCCTTCCCTGGTGAGACGATCAAAAGAGCATGGGTAATAGGGGGAGCCTACCAGGGATTGGTGATGTATCAGGAGCAGGGGCAGGAGCATCACTGACCAGTTTGCACCAAGTGGATTCCTTTTTAATGTCTTTGACCTGCTGAAGCAGGTGTTGCTGTTATGACTGTGTCAAGCAGTCATCGGAAGGGAATGGAGAGACCCTTTGGCTGGAAGAAAACCAAACCTAACAGCCGATAATGAGGCTAGCTGGCAAGGAGAGAATGCCTGTAACCCTGGCAGGGGAGCTACAAGTGCCAGTGAGCCACATTGAGGGAATGCCCATAGTGGATGAGGTTCTAACCCAAGTCCCAGGGACCCAAGAGTGGTGAACTAGACAAGTGGTCAAAGCTGGGGTTAGCCAGCTGGGACCACTGCCTTATATATTGGCAAGGCCTGTGCACAGACCAAGCAGTACACTACTATACATGGTAATAATAGATAAGGCTATGCTACATATGGTAAGACAGTAATAGCTGTGGGTAGGGAATGGAAGAGTGGACAGAGATGAGATATGCAAGGCTGCCGTGAGGTGAACCCTGAGATCTGCAGAGATGGGAATCTAGATATGTAAATAAGGTGTGATATAATGAAAGAGATTAGATTGGATTGGGAGATCTAGGAGGTGGCAGGATTACCATGGAGATCCGATGGAAATAAGGGTTAGGGTAGTCTAAGGGTTGTCAATGTGTAACCCTAGAGGCTGTGATGTCATAGATGATGTCAGGGTCTGGATGTATCATGTGACTGGTCATGTGATTGGCCTCATGGAGGTCACATGATGAAAGGAGCATGAGAATGAAGGAAAGTGATGAAAAGAGTGTGAAGATAAAAGTTAGTTACACATGGTTCATAACAGTTGCTTCTTTCTATATATATTTCTAGGCCTGGTTGGAGAGTGATGTAGTTGCTCAGAGCATCTAGGGTGAGAAGGTGGGGAGGGGAATTGCCTGGGAGCATATGGGGGTGTGACTGGAGGTGGAGCATAGTGTTGTGAACACTTGGAGTGACACACCACCAGCCTCAGCTTTACAGGCTATTACTGAGCCTGGCAAGGGGATAGATAGAAAGGATGAGCTCAAGCACACCAATCACCCAGCTAAGGAGTGTGGATAACAAGTGGTCAAAGCTGGGAATGCCAGCTGAGACACTTGGGTTTATATACTATGGGTAGGTGCACACGGACCATAGGGTCCATGGAATTAATTACTATACATGACTAGCTAATATATACGAATGTGAGAGAGTTCCCACCAGGGTTGATGGAGATTAAAAGGGTATGCCAGCCATGAGGCATGACGTCATATGATGTCATGGTCTGGGCCCTGGTCATGTGACAGGTCACATGACTGAGAAAAGAAAGGGGCTGAAGTGGTTTGTAACACATAGGCTCCTGAGAAGGTGAAGGATTTCACATACAGTGGCTTAAATAAGTGTCCCAATTTTGGAAAGACTTGATATTTGCAAGATAACTAAAATATATTAGCTCTGACCCTTGCAAGGTCATCAATAGCCCTAACTCCTACTCTGAAGATGGGCTCTTAGTCATGTTATTTGGTTACTATGGCACTAAGATATAACAATTTAAAAATGGCATGTCATTGGGACACTTATTTGAGCATAATATCATTAGTCATTTTAGTAAGTATAAAGAGCAGAGATACCATCAAGCTAGCCTCACTTCACCATGAAATCTATTTCTGCCTCTGCTAGAGCTTATATTTCTTAAAACAATAACATATATTTATAGAGCTTGTATATAATGAGAAGAGTTGATTGGTTGCCAATAAAAATCCTTATATACATACACTGATCTCAAATGATTTTGTAAACTAAAATCAATTGAAACTAGATAACATATTAACTTATAAAGAAGATAACAGTATAAAAATGTATATATCTACAAGCAAGAATAATGATTAGAAAATGAGAGACTAATACAGTTAAGGAGATACCAAAGCACCTAAGAAATGTGAGGCTGTGTTATGAACCACATGCAACTAACTTTTCCTTCTACACTCTTTTCCTACACTCCTTACATCCTCACACTCCTTAAGTCACATGACCTCCATGAGGCTGATCACATGACCAGTCATGTGATACATCCAGACCCTTGACATCATCCATGACATCATAGCCTCTAGGGTTACATGTGCTAGACTACCCTAACCCTCATCTCCATCAGATCTCCATGGCAATTCTGCCACCTCCTGGATCTCCCAATCTGATCTACTCTCCTCCATGTATCACATCTTATTTATCTTAGATTCTATCTCTGCAGATCTTAGATCTAGATCTCAGGGTTCACCTCACAGTAGCCTTGCCTTCTTTATCTCTGTCCATACTTCCACTCTCTACCCATGGTCATTGCCATCTTACCATATGTAGCATAGCCTTATCTATTATTACCATGTATAGTAGTGTATAGCTTGGTCTGTGTGCAGGCCTTGCCAATATATAAGGTGGCGGTCCCAGCTGGCTAAACCCCAGCTTTGACCACTTGTCTAGTTCACCTCTTGAAGGCCCCTGGGACTTGGGTTAAAACCTCATCTGCTAAGGGTTCTCCTCCAATTGGCTATCCTGACACTTGTAGCTCCCCTGCCAGGGTTACAGGCTTTCTCTCATTGCTGGCTAGCCTCATTATTGGCTGATAGGTTTGGTTGTTTCTTCCAGCTGAAGGGTTTTCCCGTCCCTTTCGATGATTTCTTGACAAAGTCATAACAGGCTGTAGTATAAAGTGAATAAAAGGCTAGATATTCAGTCTGTTCTGAAAAGCTCTAAGCTAACTGTAAATAGGTAAGAATGGGTTGGTAAAAAGTATAATACATGGTCTTTGCTAAACTGAAGCTTCTCATTGATTAGAGAGTAGTAATGATTATAAAATATCTAAATATTTTAAGTTAGTTTTGTAATAATAAACTCACTCTAGTAATCACAAATGCTATCATAGATAAGATTGGTGCTTGAGTATTGTTGATCTTTTTTTCCATATTCAATCTTACAACTATAGTAGGTTATTCATAGAACTCAAGAAGATCATAGAGAATAAAAGGATATAAGAAGTAGTAAGTCTACAATTACATTAAATACTATAATTTCAATATAAAAGTAGATAATAAACTTACTTGTCCATTCTCTATTCTACAGTGACTCCAAAAACTGTTACAATGTTTGGTAGTTTTGTAGTGTACATGAAATAGCAATTGCAAACATGTGAATTCTGCTTAGTGCTGGTGGATTCATGTGATGTACAGGCTCTTGACTACCTGCTGACTTAATAATTATGTAATTTGGCCCAGGGAATGCAAAGATACATCCATTTTAAAATAGAAACATTATTAGAACAGTTTTTGAGTTTTTAATGTGATCTATAGGATTTAAACCAAATAATGGGATATTTCACACTTCTTTGCTTTTAACTATATTATTATACAATCTCTTTCTACTGCTCAAAAAAACACTATTCTCTCTCAACTTGATTCTGGCTATTCTATTCATACTATTGCATCCAAAACAGGTTTAGGTATTGCCACTATCTCCAGACTTCATTCCAAGGAGTGTTCTACCCTTCAAAAGTCTACTAGAGGTCATCCATCTAAGCTTTCTCTTACTAATGTCCACTGTACTTAGCATCTTCTTATCTCTGGAAAGGCTAAGACTGCTATTCAGCAAAACACACTCCAATATCATCAACCAGCCTCTCTCTGCCAATACAGTTTATTTTCACTTGAAAAAAGCTGATATAAAGGCTGTGGTCAAATTCAAATGACCCTTTCTCACTGCTAGACATCATAAAGCTCACTTGAACTTTGCTTATGCCTACAAGGATTGGACTATAGAGGACTGGACAAAGGTAATATGGTCTAATGAAACCAAAATTTGCCTAGGGTCAGATGAGTGTAAGTAGGCATAGAAAAAAGCAGGTAAGGGGTTTAGTGTTATGAACCACTTGGCAACCCCTACCTTTTACCTTTCACTTCATGTCACATGACTGGGCCTAGACCATGACATCATATCTCATGGCAGAAATGCCCCTTTAATTACCACTGCCCTACTTTCATCTCACAGAACTCTTTTACAAGCATATACACTAGCCTTACTATGTATAGTAGTTTAACCCACAGACTCTATGGTCCATGTGCATACCTCTGCACTATATAAACACAGGCATCTCAGCTGGCATCTCCAGCTTTGACCACCTGTTATCCTTGGCTAACAGCCTTAGGTGATTGGTGCATGTGAGCTAACCCTTCTCCTCCATCTTCTCATCTATGAGACTTGTGTTAGCCTTTAGATAAGTCAAGGCCAGTGGAGTGTGCCTGTCACATAGTTTGCAACACTTGGTCAAAGCTAAGGCAAATGAGATATCTTGTTGTCAAAACCATCAAGATCAGATTGATTAGATCCCTATCAGAAGAACTCAAGAAAGAAACAAAGTCCATAGTATGTATATGGCTGCTGGGCCTGGGCATAAAAAACACAGTGGAAAATTATCTCAAAGTGAAATCAGTAATACACCATTATGACCACACCAGGATTCAAAGTCCTTGATCAAGTATATTTAACCCACCATTTCTCTTCTCTGTTTGCCTTTTTACTTATCAGATCAACATAACTACCATATTCCTTTGTCTATGGTGGTTGAAAAACAAGTGGCAGCATTGAGATCAGCATTGCAGAACTCCATCAACATCTCTTATACATTGCATGATTTCTTTCATGAGATATGATTGACAATGTGGAAGAGGTCATCTGGGAATCATATTCCATGTCCAACAGAATGCCTCCTTGTTCTCATTACCTTGGAAAAAGATGGTAGACATCAAGAACCAAAGGATGTCACTGGCTATCTTGCAAAATTCCAATTCTGCATTTGCCTTACCTGCTTGAAGGAAATAAAGTGCCTGGCAGCCATCCAGTTCAATGGTGATGATCATGAAGCCTGCAGCTGCCTTCTTCCATAGTTTACTGAGAAAACCAACTCTTCTTTCAGTTCAATGTGTTCCTTGCAACACTATATATCCTCTATTGCCTTTCAAAATCAATTAATCAACAAGGAAAGGAATATTTGAGATTCATACTTTACTTGTGGATCTGGTAAGTTGAGCCTTTGCAAGACCAAGTCATCTGTGACCTTCAAGAGTGCTAGTGCTTCATTGAAATAAATTTCAACAGCCCTCCTAATTCTCAAAGAATGGAAACAGTGCCAGGCAACATGCAAAAGCAGGCCACAACAGCTGCTCTCAATCATGTCTTGCTCATGAGTCCCATAGCTCATGAGTCAGAGTTCTCATCCACAATGTAACCAACAATGAACTAGCTGCTGCATACTTGGCATTGCAGGAGAAAGAAAGTGAAGATCATGCCAAATGGTATTTCAGGCAATACACTGACTAGGACAAAGTCAGAGGCCAACTCAGGTATGTATAGCAAAGGGGACCAATCCTCATATCCATGTTATAGAATTTCTCCCTTGACAGTTGATGAGGATGCAGGCAAGAAAATGGATGTTGATGATAGGATGGGTATGGATATTGATAAGCACCAGAGACTAACCCTTCATGTCCCTGCAGTATCTCAGATACCCTCTGTCTGTAGCAGTTGACCCTTAGGATCAAATTTGTAATCAAACAATGTTCATAGTGCTATATACTCCAGCTTGCACCCATAGTCTCAGATTATACCCATTTTTTGTGTGACATCCAGCAGCAGTTCACAAGCATACTCTCTGGAATATAAGACATTTTGTCTTCTATACATTCCTAACCCCAGCTATGAAAGGGATAGCCACCCAGGTGCTGACCTTGGGTGAATTCTATCTAACATTTTATGGTATCAATATGAGCAAGTAAAACATCTCAACAGAGCTTGTTTTTGAGCAGCCAAGCAACTGAAAGATATGTCAGCAGAAAAGATCAGGGTAGAAATCATAGAATAGATTACAACATCATATTCTGAAATTATGCTAATCATTATAACTAGTTATGGACAATGCTATGCATATCTGAGCACAAGGAAAGAAACATGAATTCTTTTGGTATCCAGTACATGAACTATCAACCCTTTGTTCATCACAAGAAAAAATACAGAGCTAGAACTTTATTGTACTGAGGGACTGTATCATTAGTGGGCTCAATTATATGATTGACCATATATATGTGTGGAATATCACCATTTGACATCATCATTGAGCTAATAACAATAGTCTCATGGATGGAAATCAATATGGATTGGATGAGAATGCCCTCTGTAGCTTTGAGGGTAATAAAAGGTCCTTTGGAGCAAGGTTAATATCTGGCCACCAATTCTGCAGGTACAGACTGCAGCACACAAACAACAAATGGTTACTTTCCTTAATAGAATAGCTGTGACACATGATTAGAAATGACCATTTACAACCATAATAGAGGAGGGTGATGTTATACCCTTTGACAAGGTTCTGAAATGCACCCACAGCAATGATGGAAGTCATGTTCTACTCCTGGAAATATCTGTTTCAGATGATGCCCCTGATGCTATGAATTATAAGGAAGTACTGGCTGGAGCCTGCACCTGGGAAAATATAGGAAGGCTCAAGACATCTGCAGAACAATCCTGGATCTCCAAGGAATATGTTCTAACCCTCCTGCAGCTTAGGGAGTGGCAGTTCTTTCTAATTGGAGGGTAAATTATTAATGTTGTGCATATGCACAAGAACTATGAGATCAGGAAGTGGAGTAGTCAACCAGTCACCTTGTATTATACAAAGGATGAGATAAGGTAATGTAAAAATATAGATCCTTCTGAGCTCTAAACCCAAGACATTACAGAGTGGTATAGGAAAAGTGCAAATTAGACAGTATCAAGCCCATGGAAGTGATGCTTGTTAAACCACCTGGAGGAGACTAGCCCTTGTGAACAAGATAATGTATATAGCCTTGTGAACAGCACATTCTATGAGCTGGCTGTTAAGGAGAGCAACATTCATGGGTTATGGAACTCAATTTCAGTCTTTTGCTTTGATGGAGCTGGTGAGCCAAGTTACTTTATTAATGAGGTTGAGTGGATGCCAACAGCAAGTCTGTGGTTGAGGATGGACAAACTCACAGAGCAAAAGATCATGATCAACAATTTTGCAAGGGTTTTGCATACCTATCTGATAGAGCTACTTAACTCCTATTTGTTTTAATCATTCATCATTTACCTAGATTATTTCATCTGTTCATACATACATAGCTAGAAGGTTATGACTGACACTAGCAGTATGCAGAGCTATGTGTCCCAATTATGGATGTGATATTATAGTTGTAATTTATTATCATTTGGAAAGAGAGTAGCTCACCTCAGTCATTATGTGCAGATGAGCACTATGCTACTTGGTCAGAAAGGGAGCATTGAATATATGAAAAGGGACACTACATATATGGGGGAACAAATAACATACAATACTGTGCCTTCTCCACTGGGAGACATTGTCATATCTAGTCCAATCCAAACCCTCAGACCCAACTCCAGACCCAACTCCAGACATGCTTCCTTGACCTCTGGTGTATTCTCAATGGGCTTGCACCTCTAGTACTCTGGACTCCTATATTTAGTATTCCTTGTTCTCTATGTTTATATTCCATTTCTTGCTTAACAGTATATAGCCACTAGTCCCACTCTCAGTTACCCTTCATTCCTGTGCTCTGGTCCACTGAGCATCCATCTCCCAGAACATTAGTAATACCTATGTTTACATCTGTATATAAGTCTCTGCACTCCTATTGTAGATACCTTAGTTTGAATATTGACATAGACAGTCTTTAAACTCAATCTGACCCCTTGAGTCCCTGGACTCTCATCTAACCCACCCTTGACCTTTGTTGCTTACAACAAGGTCAATCTGATTCTCTTTCTGTCCTCTGAAATTACAGGACACACCTGGAGTTATGACAAGGGTGCATCACATAAGGTAAAATCAAGTCCTGTTTGAACTCTGGACAACCTGAAGTTACCTCCTAGAGATCTGGTCCTAACAGATATAAGCACTGTCAAAGCAAGTATCCTGCTAATGCTGAAATTGAGTTAGTAGATAATGTATTATGTTTCAGGATTAACAGAGTAAATACCATAAGTGACAGAACTTTATATCTTTATTTGGGCTGTGAGCATTCTTGCATAATCAAACACATTCTTAGCTGCAAGCATGCACATTGTCTGTTATAGATCATGTATTATTTTCTTATCTTTCCTGGCTTTCTACAATGATTTCTTTCACATTTAGCACCTATCTATATCAGGGTCATGATACAAAAAAAGTACAAAATTGCTATCTGCATTACCTTATATGGTGATCAAACTTTCTCAAGCTTTATTGGGCATTACCAAACATTACCAAATCTAGTAACTGAGCCTCCTAATAGTCTAAGGATGTTTACTGCATAGTTAAGCATTACTGTATATAGTGAGCAGGCTTCATCAAGCATTTCCAAACATTACAAATCTAGTAACTGAGACTCCTGATGCCAACCAAGTATTACCTTATACAGTGATCAAACTTCATCAAGCTTTATGTGCCTTTGAGAGTAAATTATTGGAATTGCTCTTGCTTTGCTAGGGCATTATGATTAGTGTAGATCATTTTTCATACTGTCCAGTTAGTGATACTTCTTTATTAGTGATATTCATAGTACACTGATTGAACACTGATTTGGCTCTGAAATTGTGGCAAACAACCTATTCAGAGTTTGAAAAATGCCTTCCCAGAGATATTGCCCTTGATGTTTAGCACAGCTCAGTGCTTATTTGCAGTTTTCACAAATGGCTGGTCACAGTTTGAGGAATTAGCAGGAAAGTGGCAGAGGACCTGCCAGACTCTTAATTTCCCCTCCATAGACTATTGCCCCCAAGCCCTCTGGCAAAGTTAGCATAAGGGGCAGAGGAAGAAGTAAGGCCCAAGGAGTATCTAGAGATGTGCTGGCCATATTCCCCAAGGCTTCTATTCCAAAGCCCCTAAATATTGTTTGGAATGAATCATATGTTCAAGAGCTTGTTACACAGCCTGTCAGTCACTTGGCTGATAGGTGTGTTTTGAGCATGTAGCTAAGCAATGTATATATGTTTGGAAAGTCCTTTATCAGGGCTTTCTACCAAGGGTAAGGTTTAGGGATCTTCATTTAGTAGCTCTTTAGATAGTAGCTCTTTAGATATTAGCTTAACAATCAAAATAATACAAACATTAGGTCAGTTTTGTTACTCACTATACATGATAAATATAGTAATGACTGTGAGAAGGAATGGAAGGCAAGAAGTGGATATTAAATAGGCTATGCTACATAAGAAAGCTTTAAGGGTGACCCTGGATCTAGATAATAGATAGGAGGTGGGATTCAGGGATTGAGATTAGTGATCAGATCCATGGATAAGGATCAGAATATCTAACTAGGGAGATCTAAGGTGTTTTACATGTGATAACCTTGAGATAAGATATCATAGATGATGTCATGGTCTAGACTCATTATGTAATTGGCCTTATAGAGTGATAGAAGAGAGTATAGGTAAAAGGTTAGGTGCAAGAGGGATTCATAACAGTGGGAGTGTATAATTTAGAAGGGAGTTAGCTATGCTATCAAGATTAATGGTAGGATGGATGGGGATCTATATCTCCAAATTTTGAAGGAGGATCTACTAGGTACCCTCAGAATTATAGGCCTAATTCTTCTGATATCATCTTTCAGCAAGAAAATGACCCCAAGTGTTGCGAACTACGAGAGAACACACCACCGGCCTCGGCTTCACAGGCTATTACCGAGCCTGGCGAGGTAAGAGAGGAGAAGGCGAGCTCACGCGCACTAATCACCCGTAAGGTAGTGGGAAGACAAGTGGTCAAAGCTGGGGACGCCAGCTGAGACCCTTGGGTTTATATAGTACAGAGGACAGTGCACGGGCCATAGGGTCCGTGGGATAAGCTACTATACATGGTAACTACTAGTACATGAACGTGAGAGAGTTCCCACCAGGGTTAACGGAGATTAAAGGGGCGTGCTAGCCATGAGGCATGACGTCATATGATGTCATGGTCTGGGCCCGGTCAGGTCACGTGACGAAGAAAAGAAGGGGGCGTGAAGATGGTGCGTAACACCAAGCATATCTACAAAAAAATCAAAAACTGGCTAGAGGAGCAAGAGTTCAAAGGTATGGTTTGGCTTGCACAGTCTCCTGACTTAAGCCCTATTGAATACTTCTGGGGTGACCTCAAAAGAAGACTTGCAAAGTATAAAAACCCTCCTGATGGAATATATGAGTTATAAAGAAGAACTGAAATGGAGTAGTAGATTATAGTATCTAGGAAGTGTTAGACATTGATTGAGAGTATGCCCAGAAGGGTTCAGGCAGTTCTAAAGGCCAAAGGAGGATACATAAATTACTAATATATCTCAGATATCCTGGTTATTATTAAAAGCTCCAAAATTGTTCTAATGGTATTCCTGTTTTAAAATGGATGTGTCTTTGCATCCTCTGGGTCAAATCACATAATTATTGTGTCAGCAGGTATCCACAAGTCTGTACATCACATAATCACATCAACACTAAATGAAATCTCCATGCTCACAACTGCTATTTTAGTATACTACAAAATTATCAAATATTGGAACAGTTTCTGAAATCACTGTAAATATTTTTTTGGATTCAGACTAAGAGAATAAAATAAAATGGTGAAACATTCAGAATTAATCTTATTAGTGGATTTTGTAAGTGAATTTTATTAGTTCTTTAAGAAAAACTAAATTATTTGATAGATAATTGATAGTGCTATCACTATTCACAAATATATGTGAGATATATTTAGATACAAGAGATCACCAGGGTCATTAACCATTAGTAAAGCTTACAAGCAATATCAATTGCTTGAAACAGAGAATATGTTCTCTGATTTGCCAGGGTTCACCTATAAAAGCTGCATTAGCTTTTATCTTAATAGTGAACTGATTTTTCAATGTCTCAAATTCTGTCATAGAGTGACTCCAAAAACTGTTCCAATGTTTGGTAGTTGTAGTTTACATAAAATAGCAGTTGCAGGTATGTGAATTTTGCTTAGTGTTAGTGGGATCATGTGATGTACAGACTCTTGACTATCTGATGACCTAATGATTATGTAATTTGGCCCAGGAGATACAAAGATACATTATCTGAAAAGCCCTTGAAATGAAACACCCATCATATGAGATTTGGTGGCTTTTATGCATTATGTTCTGTAAAAAACTATTTTCCAATTGATGGATTTTTATTCCCAAAATTTATCTCATGACTAATTTTCTTATTTTGTGATGAGCTGATCAATCAAGCATGATCTATTATGAGACTAAAAATTGCTGAGGTTCTCAGTGCTGACTACACTGTCCCTATATATGACAGTACCATGAAACATAACTAGCTCACAGAATTGTATGAAAAGAGTCCTAGAAATGTTATCACCTAGTACTGTAGAGTTAATGAAATGAAATATGGCATGATATATCTCTATGAACTCATGTGCAGTGCAATATGAACCAACAACACCTTCACTGTGTCATTTGAAAGTGGTGACAAATGATGGCTATCAGAGCTACTAACAGCACCATTGAGTTTGGTAGCAGGATTTCATGGCAGCCCAATTCCATCCAAAAAAATTTCATGATCACACAAGTAATACTGTCATGCTTGAAGTACCAGATAATGCTTATCATCTGGAATTGTATGTAGATTTATTCAGTGCAACTAGTTGAGGCAAATTTATCACTTACTTTATCAATATTATGAAAATATGAATACTGCTACTGACTGAGCATGGAATGGATTAGGTCATGCTGATAGAATACACTGTCAAGAGAACTCTGAATTGGGGGCTGTAGGCCAAAGAATAAATAAATTGACCATACCATCTGTATATTAGTGAAAGGCTGCACATGCCTCCCACATGATATCTACACAGTGATGTTGCATCTTTGGG